>BLKM01000883.1:93269-147833 GCA_013340265.1 Coptotermes formosanus | reverse complement strand
ATGGTGAGCTGCTAATAATGCCAGCACCACTAATGTGTAATATTTGGTGACCTACATTTGGCAACGCTGAAAGGAGCCTCTTTGTCTCTCTCTCTGCACAATGTCTCAACACCGAATTAATAGTGAAAAACGTCCTATGTCATATCTGTGTGCACACACTTACTCGGCCGAGTAATGCCATATGACATAGGACGTCTTTCACGATTGATTCAATGTTGAGACATTATGCAGAGAGAGAGAGAGAGACAAAGAGGCTCCTTTCAGCGTTGCCAAATGTAGGTCACCAAATATTACACATTAGTAGTGCTGGCATTATTAGCAGCTCACCATGTATTCCACATTAGCAGGATAAAGGTTAAATCCCTGCAATAATATTGTCTAAAACTATTTCTCAAACCGGAAAGGTATGCTTCCAACTGCTTAGCGTCCCTTTATTTTGCAGTGTGAAAATTTTTCGCTGTGAAAAAAGAGTCGGTGTAATCAAACGTCGACGCGATAAAATGTCTGTGTGATAATTTGTCGGCGTGATAAAATGTCCGTGCTAAATTGTCGTGTGACAATATATCGCGGCCCCGTCTCTCAAAACCTCAGTCTCTTTCCATCCTATATCCTGAGGGTTGCATCAGTGCAGAAGTAACAGTTTTCCTGGGTGATTTAAAAGTATTTTAAGTATTTTAAGTATGTCCAACACGTCAAGTTCTTCTCAAAATAAGTTGAATAGATTTTGCCACATTTGCGGCGAAGTGGTATTAAAATTGCAAAGGAAGACACGGTCACAATACGTGAGAAAATTTATGAACTGTATTTTGCCTGTAAGGTGGGAGATCAAGATAAAATTTGGGGGCCGAAGATTTTTTTTAGTGGTGAAACATCCCGCTGCAGATGCTACGGACGCACCGCAGCCTTGAGGCTTATTGTGCAACCCTGTGATGAAGATGACGATGATAATTATTATTATTTTTTGTCCTTTTCATAGTAATGGAGCACCGGTGGAATGAAATTGAAAGGGGAAAACCTCAGTACTCTGGGAAAAACCTGTCCCAGTGCCACTTTGTCCACCACAAATCCCACATGGACTGAACCGGGATCGAACCCGGGCCTCCACAGTGGGAGGCCAGCGGCTAACAGCCTGAGCCATGGCACGGCAGCGCCGAAGATTTGCTGCAGGTCTTGTTCAAAGACTCAGGCAGGCTGACCGAACGGTACACACAAACCAATGCCTTTCGCTCTTCGGATGGTGTCCAAGAGACCCCTTGAAGGACCGATGTTCTTGCATGAACAAGGTCACAAGATTCTCTCAACTTCCCAAGCATAAAATAATGTATCCTAATATGCCATCTGCTTTAAAACCTGTTCCTCACGATGAATCAGTGCCAGTGCCCAACCCAACAGAAACTTTTATACTTGACGCAGGTTTAGAATCTTAAGGAAATAACAAAAATGGTCCTTCTGTTCAGACACAAAATCAGGTTGGAAGAATGTGGCACATCCTGCTTTAGTGGATAAGTAAGAAATCTATTTACTTCCACATTATATCAAGCTCGTTTTGATGAGAATATTTGGTAAACCGGTGGATGAAGAATGAGATGGGCGGGGCATGTAGAACGTATGGAGGAAAAGAGAGGTGCGTACAGGATTTTGGTGGGGAGACCTGACGGAAGGCGACAACTTTTGAGCCCCACGCGTAGATGGGAGGATAATATTAAAATAGATCTTCAAGAAGTGGGATGGGGGGCACGGACTGGACTGAGCTGTCTCAGGATTGGGACAGGTGGCGGGCTGTTGTGAATGCGGTAATGAACCTCCGGGTTCCATAAAATGCGGGGAATTTCTTGACTAGCTGCGAAACTGTTAGCTTCTCAAGAAGGCCTCTGCTCCATGGAATTATTCAGTCAGTCAGTCAGTCAGTCAGTCAGTCAGTCAGTCAGTCAGTCAGTCAGTCAGTCAGTCAGTCAGTTAGTTAGTTAGTTAGTTAGTTAGTTAGTTAGTTAGTTAGTTGTGGATGAAGAAACCGAGGAGTTTGCCTATTTAAGGAAAAGATATCCCAAAATAAGTGAGGCCAAGAAGAAATAAGGAATTTGTGTGGGTCCTCAAATTAAGCAACTACAGCATTCGAAACCCCAGACTTTAGCACAAAATTAAGTGCTACGGAAACAAGAGCCTAGGAGGCATTTAATAACATCTGAAGGGCCTTCCTAGTCAATAAAAAAACGGAAAATTACAGTGACATTTTAAAGCAGCTAATTTCATCACACAGTGCCATAGGGTGTAGCGTGTCATTGAAACTTCATTTTCTGCTTTCCCATTTGGATTTTTTCCTATAAACATGGCAACCGTCTCCGATGAACATGGCGAAAATTCCATCAGGATATTTCCAAAATGGAAAAGAGGTTCTATGGAAAATGAAGTCAACAAACATTTTGGTTGACTGCTCCTGGAGTCTTATAAGGGAGACACCAACTGGCGAATATAAGACGCAGGAAAAGAAGAAGTGAGTGTCTTAGGACGAATTTGTTTATAGTTAGGATACTGTATATAGAGAAACTGGAAGCCGCGGTGGCGCAGTTGGTTGAGGCACTGCGCTACAAACCGGCAGGTCGCGGGTTTGATTCCCAATGGTGTCAGTGAAATTTTTCATTGGCATAATCCTGTCGGTCGCACTATGGCCCTGGGATCGACTCAGCCTCTAACAGAAATGAGTACCAGGAATATTTCCTGGGGGGTAAAGTCGGCCGGTGCTTAGGGCTGACAACCTACCACGTTCATGTGCCGATTGTCTAGAAATCTGGGAGCCTCAACCTCCTGGAAACCTGTGGGACTGCTTTACCTTCCAATTACTTTTATATAGAGAAATTGTTCATTATTTGACAATGCATATTGTAACTGAACACCAATATATTACTTTTTATTACGAATGCAGTTTTTTAATTAAATTCCTCGTTCCTTAACATTAGTCGGCAATGGAGCAATTCGGCTGTGGTATTCGTGAAACGCGACAATTCATTTAAAAACCATAAGCTTGTCTGCATGTTACAGCCTACTTTAAGCTTCTTCAGGTTGTTTAGAAGTACACAAAGATAAAATACATAAACCATATGCTTTAGTTGATTACCTAAATCTGAACCCTCATTTTTAAATATTCCTACGTGATATGTAAACCCAATGTAACAATATATTTACGAACATACCACGTAACATATACTATAAATTGGTGCCTCTTCTTCTGATAGTCAAAGCCTCATATGGTTCACACTTTTTCCTCTCCGTATGCAGGATAAGAGGCATTAACCGTTTAAAGCCTAGTGGTAACTTCACGTACCACCAGGTTTAACATTAAAAAATTCTACGTGGTGCCCACATTGCGTTTATGTGTTTTGTACGGATCTCAGAACAAACAGCAACTTTTGCCTTATAAAACATTAAAAGATTTGTTTTTATAACCGAAGTGGAGAGTGTTTACAGCGCGGTACGAACTGAGTACTTACATAAAACAGATATGCTTCGTCTTTAAAACGTTAACGTAGTTTGAACCGACTAAGCCACTGAAATCGGTTTCAAAAGTTTAAAACATGCTGAAGGACCAACAGACGTGCGTCTACGTCATCGGTGCCACACAGGAAGTGTGTATAAATACCGAACGAATTCGTGCCCAGTGACAGTTCGTTGCATATCTACGAGACCGCTTGCACGTTAGAATAGCCTTGCCTACACTTGGCGCGACCTCTCTGCAGAAAGCCATACGTGGCCGTACGTAGTATTTAGATTTGGTTCATATAACTGCAGGCGTGATTACTGTTTGCTGTTTACTACACGCGTAATTCTGAACTTCCTTACTCGCGTTTTGATCTGACGTCGAGAAAGCATCGCAACACTGGAGAGCTGCATACAGCCACCAGTCAGGTAGGTAGGTCATCAGGGGTTCACTTTGATTTCATTTTGTCTCTCAGGTTTCTTACACAGAAAACAATTAAGGCGTATGGTGAACAGACAAGGTGGGAAAAAGTACCTCATTTTATCCCAACATCTAAAAGGATCTAAAATTCAAAATTCGAAAATAATAAATAAAGGCATTAAAAATCTCAAAGTTTTATACATATAAATAGGAAACGTGCCATCGGATATGGAAAATAAACAAAAAGAGAAAGGAATATACACCCCGTGAACTCTAACAAAACTAATATTCTTAACTTTGGACATCCCGGTGTGCTGCTTCAGTTACAACAACAACAACAACAACAACAACAACAACAACAACAACAACAATAATAATAACAATAACAACAACAAACACAGTCCGACACACCACAGCATATATTTATTCTGCACAATATACAATTTTACTCCACGGTTGTGCCAATATGCTACATGTTTCGGCTCGGCCGAGCCATCATCAGGTACATGCATACATGTTAAAAACACGTCCTTAATCAAATAATATAGAAATAGTATAAAATAGTACAAAACCATCCTATTGTTTATATTATTTCATTAAGAATCTGTGTTTTTAACATTTATACACGTACCTGACGACGGCTCGGCCAAGCCGAAACATGTAGTATATTGGCACAACCTTGGAGTAAAATGGTGTAGCGTGCAGAATAAATATATGATGTGGTGTGTCAGACTGTGTTTATTGTTACTACAACTAACATTATAAAGATTCTTCTGAAGAAAGTTACGTTACAACTAGACATCATTGCGTTGGAAAGCACACATACTCACTGGAAGATCGACAAAAACGCCTGGATCTTGTTGCAATGAAAATTTTATTTGTAATTTTAAATCTAATTATTCTGATTTAATGATCAATTTAAAAAAGGAACATAACAATATCTACTAAAATTGTTTTATTGACGATGGAAAATTTCTAGTAAATCTTTACAGACTGCATACCGATATGGCATTAGCAAACTAGATATAATTAACCCTTTAAAGACGAAGCGTATCTGTTTTAGATAAGAACTCAGTGCGTACCGCGCTGTAAACACTCCACTTCGGTTACAAAAACAAATCTCTTAATGTTTTACAAGGCAAAAGTTGCTGTTTTTTCTGAGATCCGTACAAAACACATAAACGCAATGTGGGCACCACGTAGAATTTTTTAATGTTAAACCTGGTCGTATGTAAAGTTACCGCTAGGCTTTAAAAGGTTAAAAGCCGTCCTTACCACTTCACCTGAAGTGTTGAAGTTGTGAGGACGGCTTTTAACCTTTCAAAGCCTAGCGGCTACTGTGTGTACTGTTAGTTTTAAGATACAGAAATTCTACGTTCTGTCCACAGAGTGTGTTTATGTATTTTGTATGGATCTCAGAACAAACAGCGATTATTTCCCTATACAGCATTAACTGACTGGTTTTTATAACCCAGATGGAGTGTGTTTACTGCGCGGTACGAACTGAGTCTTAAATGCCACGTTCTGTCTACACAGTGTGTTTGTATGTCTTGTACAGATCTCAGAACAAACAGCGATTATTTGCCTATACAGCATTAACTGAATGGTTTTTATAACCGAGACGGAGTGTGTTTACTGCGCGGTACGAACTGAGTCTTTAAATGCCACGTTCTGCCCACACAGTGTATTTATGTGTTTTGTGTGGATCTCAGAGCAAACAGCGATTATTTCCCTATACAGCATTAACTGACTGGTTTTTATAACCGAGACGGAGTGCGTTTACTGCGCGGTACGGACTGGGTCTTTAAATAGAACGGAGTAGGTTTCGTCCTCAAAGGGTTAATTGTACCTAATTTTAGTAAAGTTTGTGAATTTGAGATCTCACATACGAGATCAATATTTTGGTAGGCACTTTTACAAACAGTCTGACAACGGTCCTAATAAGAAATGAAACATGTAGCTAAAATGTCGTACAATATATAAATTAAGACTGTAAATTATATATTTACAGGATTCGGTTTACCGAATACTTTGTAATTGTGCCGCAGCCTTGTCCATTACGCTCATAGCGAATTCTTAACCCCTTAAAGATTTTTATATGGGTGCAATAAGCCTTCAATGCTGACACGTTTCTAACCCCCCAACCCCTCCAACAAGCCCAAAAATTGATTACAATTTTAACATGATCCGGCTGGCTGAAATCTTATTTGCTTGACTGTACAGAATTTAAGTACGAAGTTTGGATTGCGTAATTTAAAAAACCCACACTTATATGTGCTTCACGGCCACAATATACGTTTAGAAATTTTCTCATTTTTTCAAGTGTAACTTGCTCCTTTGGAATGGGGTATATCAGGAACTCAACTCCTGAGGAATATACTGGCCTGTATAAAACTGAAATCATCTGAAGGTGGAGGAGTTTCAACTCCACATAACATACCACTGTAACTGAAGGAGTGTAAGTTTCACGCTACCTAGCCTATGCCTCCCAAATGGTTCTCTCGCTTCAGATTCTACGATTGAAATGTTTTGACGTTTCTAACATGTTCAAAAACTTCTTCTTCGGATCCGAATATAAATACATAAATATGTAGTTTATCTAAATATGTTGTGAAAAGGACTGGTTAGCATGCACGTCTGCTCTGTAAATATATTTAAAGACTACTTTATTCCTCCTTTCACGAAACATACGTAAGCCCAAACGTGACTCAATTCATCCTCTGGAGAGCTGAAGCTCATTTTTCCATGTTGGTAACAAAGAGATACCAGTGTTAATATATCTAATAGCAAGAGGCACACCGTGAGGAAGGGTGGCCCGTGTCTCTGCCCACAAGCATTTCCGGAACTACTGAAGTAATATCCTAGATATATGTGACTGGGAGTACGGGTTCGATATAAAAATTATTAAGCAAAATTTATATGTACGCCACTTGACAGAAAATTTAAATAGAACTTGTAAAAACTTTATGCATTTTCTTATTCCTGCGGACCGCTTGTTCAAATCTCTCCGTCCGAAAGGACTTCAGGAAGAACTCAAGGAGTTGTAACATTGTTACCTCACTTCGGGAACATCTCAAGGTATTCCCAAATGTCACTCAACAACAGGAATATTTCAATGTATTGTCAAATGTCACTCAACTGCAGGAACATCTCAAGGTATTGTCAAATGTCACTCAACTGCAGGAACATCTCAAGGTATTGCCAAATGTCACTCAAATGCAGGAACATCAAGAGGTATTACGATAATCTCAAAACAACAGTAAAATGAACAATAAAACTTAAAGTACAAATGAAAGTCATTACAGTTTCTCTTAAATTTTGTGGTGTAAAAACGCTTGACGTATTCTTACCAATGGTGAAAACTGACTGCCTGACAAATGATCTCATTCTGTCTCCCGAAATCCATTGCAACAAATCTTCAGTTTTTGTCAAACGCGTACACATTGTCGCGTTACACTCCTTGCAATTTAATTACATCAGCTCCTTAATACATTTAGTTATTTTCGCTTATTTTTAAACCGTTTTAATATTATCCACGTAAATATTCAAATTCCTTACGTGTCAGTGTGCATAAATTCAGGCTTCTAACTCGACTCACTTTTACACGATCTTGTGACAACCTTCCATCTGGAATAATCTCACCACAAAACTGGGCACCTTGAACGATGCAGGATCTGCGTTGTGTGCGTGTGACATGAAGGCTGTTGCACTGCGTTACATTCACGACGTCAAATTGTGTGACTTGCAACACATCGACTAGTCCCTTTACCCTCTGTTTTCTCTGAATCGGGAGGCTCTACAATGACTGTGTTGTCATTGTAGAGCCTCCTACACTCAACCACACAACACGACGCCAGCTTTGGCCATATTATAATATTGACGCGCATCTTCTACAACCAGAATTCCACTGTCTAATAAAGGGACCGGCAGTCTATAATTAAGCTTATTGATAGTTATCAACTTTGACATCCAGTGTGAGAGTTATGGTGCAATGATCCTGTTTTTATCCTTATCATCTTTGCTGCAATTGGCGTTCTATTTACTTTTATCTGGACTCTCGAAGCACTACGTGTTTTCCGTCAAGGTATCCGAAAGTTTAAGTGATATTTCTTCGACCAAGGCCGTATTCGACCTTCTGGTGTATTAACGGTTGTTTTTATGTCTTTAGTGTTACCCCTTGTGAAGGCGCCGCGAAGCACCGAAACATGTTGGGTTAAAAATAAACATCTATTAATATTTTGTTGAAACTTGTGCACGTATTGGTGTGATTGTATATAAACACTTAAGCCTATGTGTTGGGAATGCTAACCGAACAAGTGGCGTGACAAAATTTTCCAGAATGATTTCGTCTCTGCATAACAATAGCATTTACCTTCGAAACAATGTTAATATCCTTAGGATTTCACACTGCGAGCCCAGCGATCACTTCGCTAGCGTTCGAATGATTTCGTGAAGCGCACGACTGGAAACTCTGGAAGTAAGTCCAGCGATTTTGCTCAAATTAGGGTGATGATATTAAGTTCCCTCCCCTCTAACCTTTTAAAGAAGAACCGTATCTCTTTTATATAAGGACTCAGTGCCTTCTCCGCTGTACACGCTCTCCACTTCGGTTATAAAAACTAATCTCTTAATGTTTTATAAGGCAAAAGTTGCTGTTTGTTCTGATACCCGTGCAAAACACATAAACGCAATGTGGGCACCACGTAGAATTTTTTAATGTTAAACCTGGTAGTACATAAAGTAACCGCTAGGCTTTAAAAGGTTAATGTCATCTCTATTTCTGGAAAAAGGTAGGCACTCACACTGAGCAAAATTTGGCCACCAAAAATTCTATGTAACTACAGTAATTTTACTCATAGCCAGAAATTTCCGCACGCCGGCTGTTTTACAGCATGTAAGAAGAAAAATTCGAGTAATCACCTGTATTATGGGGTAAATTTAGAGACGTGCTTTCAAATATAAACAAAAATATCAGCTAACACAGAGGCACTATCAAGGACATAACATCGCTCCGTAAATAACGATCTACTGAAGTCTAACTTCAATCAGAAAATACACATAAAAATTAAACCGACGTTGAAAAAATGTAAATCCAAATAGCAACAAAGATTTTCGGCTCAGCCTTTTGCACCACCTCTGGTTGAGTCCGTGCTGAGAGATGCGACATTGAGGTGTAAACTTAAGGCGTTCAGGTCGTCCCGTTAATGATGCAAGGCCTTAAAAGCACTCGCTTCGAAAACTTAACGTGCTACCACATCCTGTGTAAGTGATACATTTCAAGGGAAAGAAATATATCATACATATTTTCCAAATAAACCTATTTGTCTAGAGCCATGTTCGAACAACGAACCCCTTCTTTCAGAATACCAATAAACAATAAATCACCAAAAAGTAACAGTAATAACGCTTTCCTCATTTCTACCCTCTCAAATGCCACACAAATCACCTTTAAAAAAAGAGAGTTCAATAATGGTAAAAAGATAAAATTCAGGCTACAACACGCCATGAAAATCCACAGGAGCAGTAGAGGTACAGCTCCATTATTTCTTTAACCTCGGCACTAGATACGGGTGGGTGGTCAACGTCAGAGATATCATAAGACGTACAAAACAACGCCAACCTTAAATTCAAGGATTTACAAAATATATCTATGCTCCCTGAACAAGTATATGTGCTGCAATCTGCAAATATTAATATGACGTCACTGAATTAAATACGCGCAATCTATTCAGCCATGGCAACTCTCCCAGACTTACCCTATGAAGCTGACAAACTCTTACGCATTGGTGACGAAACTTGCAGTTAATTCATAGGGGTTTACCGTATGTATGTAAGAGAAAAGGCGTGTTGATAATACAAGATTTACTAACGTGTGTTTTCTCGTTGCTTTTGTCTAAGCAGAGTTATCAATTATTAAGGATGAAACACAAGAATTCACTGTAAAAACCACCAGAACAACCACATGTTACAGCCTATTTGAAGCTTCTTCAGGTTGTTTAGAAGTACACAAAGATGAAATACATAAACCATACGCCTTAGTTGATTATCTAAATCTGAACCCTCATTTTTAAATATTCTTATGTGATATGAAAATCCAATTTCAAAATACAGTTACAAACATTCCATGTGGGACATATCAAAAACTGGAACATCCTCTTCTGATAGTCAAACCCCATACGTTTTTCTCTTTGTATGCAGGATAAGATGGCTTAAATTAAGTTGCAATATGCACCTCTGATTGTGGTTTTTACACTAAATAGTCGCGTATGACATTTTTTTGATAAAAAAGGAAGTTGGTTTTAAAAATTATAACTGTTTATTAAACCACTCACTTCACGGACAAAATTTTGAGAATTTAATAAACTCTTAGTTCGGCACGTTCATCTCATGCACTGACACTCGTTATTATTTTTGCAAGTACCCAGTCTCTTCGTAACTTTGTTTAGATTATCCTAGTTTGAAAAAACTGAGCCACTGTAATCGGCTCCAAGAGTTTAAACACGCTGAGCGAACAAACAACGTGCGTCTACGTCATCGGTACAACACAGGGAACTTGTTTAAATACCGAACGAATTCGTGCCCAGTGACAGTTCGTTACAAATCTACGAGACCGCTTGCACGTAAGAATAGCCTTGCCTACACTTGGCCCATCCTCTGTGGAGAAAGTTATACGCAGCGGTATGTAATATATACATTTATTTCATGTAAATGGGGGTCTGATTAATTTTTGATGTTTACATCACGCGTAATTATAAATTTCTTTTCTCGAGTTTCAATCTGATATGTAAAGGGTATCGCCGAATTCGAAAGCGTCAGAGAAATTCACAACACTCAACAACAAAATGCGAAATTAGATACTTATATCGCAGTATCGCCGATCCCAGTGGCCGCGCGGTCTAAGGCGTAGGTCTGTGGCCGAGGGCTTGTGGGGATCGTGGGTTCGAATCCCACCGCGGGCATGGATGTTTTTCTCTTGTGAGTGTTTGTGTTGTCAGGTAGAGATTTCTGTGACGGGCCGACCCCTCCTCCAGAGGAGTCCTACCGAATGTGGTGTGTGTCTGAGTGTGATCAAGTGAAAATAAACAACCTCGACACCTACTGTGAACAAGCAGGCAGAAGAGGGAAGGACTGCGAAAAGATATTGCAACATCACATTGAGTATTCCTACATATTTCAACCCATAAGGGATTATCATCACGAAATTAATATCAAATAATACTGAAAAAACTAAATTTGGTACCTACTTTACTTTTACGCCATATTCCTTCTTCGTAACAAGGAGATACCAGTGTTAAGCACACCGTGAAAAAGATGGCCCGTATTTCGGTCCGCCAGCATTTCCGAAAATATTGAATTTAATGCCCTAGATACAGGTAATTTGGAGGATGGGTTCCATATAAAAATTTGTACATTTACTACTTAACAGAAAATGTAAACAGGAATTCTAATAAATTTAGGCGTTTTTTCATCCCTGCGGATCAATTATTAAAATCTGTGCGTCCGGAAAGGCTACAGAAAGAATTCAAGGATTTGTAACATTAAAACCTAACTTCAGAAACATCTGAAAGTATTTTCACACTGTCAAAACAACAGCAGAGTGAAGGGTAAAATTGAACGTAAGAGTGTACGTAATTACAGTTTATTTTAATACTCGTATTCATTGTGTCAAAACACTTAAGATATTCTTAGCAAAGGTAAAAATTGACTGCCTGAAAACTGCTGCCATTCTGTCTCCCGAAATCAGCCACAACAAATGTTCAATTTTTGTCAAACGTGTAAACACTGTCGCTTTACACTCCTTACAATTTAATTACATCAGCTCGTTAATAAGTTTGTAATTTTTGCTTATTTTAAAATTCGTTTTAATATTATCCACGTTAATATTCCGATTCCTTACGTGTCAGTGTGCATAAATTCAGACTTCTAACTCGACTCACTAATTTTTACACGATCTTGTGACAGCCTTCCATCTGGAATAATCTCACCACAAAACTGGGCACCTTCAACGATGCAGGACCTGCGTTGTGTGCGTGTCACGTGAAGGCTGTCACAATGCGTGACGTTCATGACATCAAGTTGTGTGACTTACGAAATATCAAGTAGTCTGTTTTGTTTAAATCAGGAATGTGAATATTCAGACACGTTAACTTTCAAATTAGGCAGGAAGTTACTGTGCCACTTGGCACATACAAGTATTGCAATTCGTAATTATCAAGTAAACAATAACACTGTTTTAAATAACTGGCGATTAAGCCTCAGTAATTATGTATCTGGGTCGATCCCAGTGGCCGCGCGGTCTAAGGCGTAGGTCTGCGGCCAAGCGCTTGCTGGGATCGTGGGTTCGAATCCCACTGGAGGCATGGATGTTTCTCTTGTACAGTGTTTGTGTTGTCAGGTAGAGGTCTCTGCGACGGGCCGATCCCTCGTCCAGAGGAGTCCTATCGACTGTGGTGTGTGTTTTGAGTGTGACCAAGTAAAATCACAAAAACCTTGACACTTACTGCCAAAAAGTAGGTAGAAGAAGGAAGGACTAAGAAAGAAAGAGAATTACGTACTTGGTTCAGTAGACAGTCCTTACAAACAGACATTTCACTGACATCACTTAATTCCAAGCACCATACTTCCTGTGACTTGCGTTACGCCACACACACTTTCTTTCTTAACCTGACCTGTTCTATCTGCTTATTGAGGGCGTACAGGGTTATTAGTTTTATCTAATCACACTCAATGACACGTACACACACAAAATCGGTAGGACTCCTCCGGGCGAGTGATCAGCCCGACGCGGAGACCTCTACCTGTCAACACACAACACTCACAAGAGAGCGACATCGATGCGCCCGGCGGGATTCGAACCCACAATCCCACCAAGCGAGCGTCCGCTAACCCACGCCTCAGAAAACGCGGCCTCTTGGATTGGCATTATGCCACATACCACTTTGTAATTAACGCTATCCTTTATACGATACAGAAAGCAGGTTTCAAGCTACGCGATATTTTGTGTCAGTTATGCAGACACTGGCAAGGTTTACCTTGAAATATTGACATAAAAACTAAGCCAAAGTTTTCGCGTCCTAATTATTTCAACTGTTAATTCAGCAGGAAAGCGAGTATATAAATATCACTACACGTGACCGATACATTCAGCAGTCACGTGCTGACTGGCGTTTGTATCCTTAAAATAGAAAATTCCATTAAATACGTCATCGTAGTCGTTATCATCATCATCAAAATCACCTTCACACTGTCTACAAACGCCACAAGCAGGCGTGGCACTTCCAGTTTCTGAATATTACATCAAGTTTCATTAGTTGCGAGTTACTGTGTGAATTCGAGAATAACAGCCTGAAGATACCGCCTGGCTAGACCTAGGCATAGATACGTGGATAATATTAAAATTGATCTTGAAGAAGTGAGATTGGAAGTTATGGACTGGATTGATATGGGTCAGAATTGGGGCAGGTGGCGGGCTCTTTTGATTGCGGTAATGAAACTTCGGGTTCCATAAAATGCCGGGAATTTATTATTCAAGGTCCAACAAAATTATAGGAGTTTTATTTCATGGCGTCAAGGATACTTTGTTCCTTCTGTCACTATTATTATCCTTTTAAAGCCTAGCGATAACTTTACGTACCATCAGGTTTAACATTAAAAAATTCTACGTGGTGCCCACATTGCGTTTAAGTGTTTTGTACGGATCTCAGAACAAACAGCGACTTTTGCCTTATAAAACATTAAGAGATCGGTTTTTATAACCGAAGTGGAGAGTGTTTACAGCGCGGTACGCCCAGAGTCCTTATATAAAAAAGATACGCTTCGTCTTTAAAGGGTTAAGCGAACCTGCTGCATACCACACTATAGTAACGCAGGCCCATCTCATACGACATGTGACACGAGCCCTGATGGTACACGCACAGTTGGGCACAAAGTTAAACTCCCCAGCTACCGATTACCTCGGTTTTCCTCAGTCAATTTCATTCCATCGGTGCTCCATTAGTAAGAAAAATTAAAAAACTGATCACCCTTCCCTTCATCTTCATCACAAGAGGTACACTATAATGCTTACGGCTGCGGTGTGTTCGCAGGTCCTGCTGCGGGGCCCTTCTCCACAAAATAAACGCTCCTTAGTCACCCGCCGGGACATTTAAAATCCTCGTTAAATAGAAGAAATAGAATTTCAGTCACTTAAATTCAATTAATTAACACCGCACTATACCAGTATTTGATTCAGTGAGACCTTAATTTTCCTCAGGTCGATCCCAGTGGCCGCGCGGTCTAAGGCGTAGTTCCGCCGCCGAGCGCTTGCTGGGATCGTGGGTTCGAGTCCTACTGGGGACATGGATTTTTTTGTCTTGTATGTACAGTGCTTGTGCTGTCAGGTAGAGGTCTCTGTGTCGGGCTGATCACTCGTCCAGAGGAGTCCTACCGACTGTGGTGTGTGTCTGAGTGTGATCAAGTGAAAATAAAAACAACCTCGACACCTGCTGTGAACAGGTAGGTATAAAAGGGAAGGACTACGAAACGAATTTTACTCAGGCTTGGTATGATTATGTTCGCTTATGATACCAAAAAATACATGTGTTATATACACAACGTTACAATCTCTTTTTACTCCTACTAAAACCATTCTTCTCGGCAACGTGAACTGGCTCGCGTTTGGACAGCAAAATTTCTTATCTTCAAGTGAATATAACGCGGAAGTGCACCTGCACGAGCGAACACTTCATCATGGCCCCAGTGAAACACGTTGCAATTTCTCTTTTGGTTTATTGTCAGGTAATTACTAACCTAATGTATTTATTTCACATCACCAATACATCGTAATTTGGGCCCAGCGTTTTGAACTACAACCATTGTATTTTAAGGACTACCAACAGATTCTCCCTTCGATCATGTTTCCTCAGTCTGACCAACAAAATCTCCCCTCCTGATCCCCCCCAGAAAATTTATCCTGGCTAACCAAAACGTAAATTTTGCCGTCCCCAATTGGCCAAATTTAACTTTTTAAAGTTTAACCCTTTAAAGACGAAGCGTATCTGTTTTATATAAGGACTCGGTGCGTACCGCGCTGTAAACAATCTCCACTTCGGTTATAAAAACCACTCTCTTAATGTTTTATAAGGCAAAAGTTGCTGTTTGTTCTGAGATCCGTACAAAACACATAAACGCAATGTGGGTACCACGTAGAATTTTTTAATGTTAAACATGGTGGTATGGAAAGTTATCGCTAGGCTTTAAAAGGTTAAACCTAATTGGTTAGACCAAACGGCTCGCTGGAAAGCTCTAATTTAAGACAACATTCTCGCAATAAAAGAATATCTTGGGGGGGGGGGGGGAGGTGTGGTTACCTTTAACCTTCCCTCCTCAAGTACGGTTTTCACAAAACAACACCGCGACATGTCCCTGTCAACCTTGAAGCGGTAAGTCGCCACTGTCCTTCTTAAGTTTGCCTCTCTCCCCTGACCTCTAAAGCCAGGTGTTCTGCCCATCTACCCCCCAATTCGTAAGCCAGAAAATAAATACCTAATTTCTTAATTAATAAAGTCCAGTATTCGAAACGCAACGACCGACTGCACTACGTCTTTCGGCATATAATTTTACCATCTTCAAACAATCGTGCTATATGGTTAAAATTCTATATTCTACAAAAATTAAAATTCTATATTCTACAAAAATTAAAATTCTATATTCTACAAAAACAAAACAGTCAAATGCCGTCCCCACAACTTTCTAATTTTGAAATTAGAATGTTGTGGGGACGGCATTTGACTATGCTCTGAATGCATTATACTCACATCGGTATGCGTTCTCTAAAGATTCAATATTCTAACCAAATGCACGATTTTATATTTCTAATCTGACTGCAAAATCAATACTATATATTCTACACGTAACACCATTACAGTGTGTCATAATATGTCTGTGTGTACCAGCCACCTTGCGCTTTTCGTCCAGCTGTGGATATTACATATAGTGAGTATTAATGTTGCAATATATTTTAGAAAGTTTTAAACTTGGTATGTCAAGTCCCTGACAACGGCAAAAATTGTATGCCGAAACATGTAGGAGTGGTGGTAAAAACGGTGCGTCCAGCACTCTAGAAATGAAAAATCAAAGGACGTTTTCCAATTCCAGTGGACATACGTCACACTTCCATCACGACAGTAACAAGTATCCCGTAAATACTGCGCATGCCCCACGCGTTTTTCGCTTTATAGACACCCGTTCTTGAACTGACAGTGGACATTGGTTATTTTCACATATTTCACGGCCTATTACAATAGATGACAATATCTACAGTAGAAATACAGATTGGTCTGTGTGCTTCTGCTACTGTATAAATTTTCACATTGATATCTGCGCTCTCCTGGGGTATTACGCAGAGTCGAATTGTAATCCTTTACTGACGTTTCGGGACAAAATATCGATCCCATCTTCAAGGGTCAAAAAGTACAAGAAGATTTCTTGATCCTTGAAGATGGAACCGATACGTTGTCCCGAAACGTCGATAAAGGATTACCATTAGACGCTGCGTAATACCCCAGAAGACCGCATATCTCATGAGCATCGCAGCGGAAGCCTAAAATCAAGGGATCTTTCACACTGCATTCAGCCTTCGTACGTTAACTTTTATCCTGCTAATGTGGAATATATGGTGAGCTGCTAATAATGCGAGCACTACTAATGTGTAATATTTGGTGACCTACATTTGGCAACGCTGAAAGGAGCCTCTTTATCCCTCTCTCTCTCTTTCTCTGTCTGCACAATGTCTCAACACTGAATCAATCGTTAAAGACGTCCTATGTCATATCTGTGTGCACACAGATATGACATAGGACGTCTTTCACGTTTGATTCAGTGTTGAGACATTGTGCAGAGAGAGACAGACAGAGATAAAGAGGCTCCTTTCAGCGTTGCCAAATGTAGGTCACCAAATATTACACATTAGTGGTGCTGGCATTATTAGCAGCTCATCATATACTCCACATTAGCAGGATAAAGGTTAATACAGGTGTTTATATTGGATCTGAGCGCTCAAAACATATTGCATTAGTTCTGTTATGTTTGTAGTACAGATACTCGGCAGTTCTGAAATACCCGAATGCACTTAAGCAATGACGTATTCGGTTGATATCAGGTATGTCGCTGACCTTTCTCACGTAGCGCCTCTCCTAAGGCCACTGCAAGGTCAGGAGACATCATCCTTACGTATTTCTCATACTAATTTGACTTACATGGAAAGCTGTGTTTGCAGCGAGAATACTTTGTGACGCTACCAGCACTAAGTTATTTTAAGGCCCGTTTTTCATTCCTATATTGGGAGCTTGTTTTGCATATTCGTTAGTATTACATCCCTGTCCTTGAATTTTAAACGAATTTAGTGTTTATGTGGTTTTTTCCCCATTATGTGTCTATTTTTAGATTTTCCTTTCGACTGTTTGGCCTTAATTAGCTTTATTATTTTTGCAAATGGCTTCAGGCGAATAACTCAACTAAGTTTCCGCTGCACGTCTATTTGCATATACGCGTATTACAACGGGCGAAACAGCAATAAACCAAAGCATTTAATACGTTGTTTACCGTGCATATTTACAACTTAATTAGAACAAACCAACAATTATACATGAAATTCACAAAGTTATATTTACACTGACATTATCCCTACACGTTTCAATGGACACGCCTTCATATTCAGAGGACACAAAGTGTTACAGGTGCCAAAGCATCAAGAACTGCAAATTCTTCCTACATGTATCAAACTTGGTCTGTAACAAAAATCTAAGAAACGAACAGCATATGGATGTAGCGTTAATTAACTTTTTCTCCTTTACGTAGTTTTGTACCAAAACACAGTCACTAATTATATATAAATAAAATCTATTCGTCACTTTGTTTCATATACACTTAATGACTGTTTTGGTACAAAAACTACGTTAATGAGAAAAGTTAATTAATTCTACATCCATATGCTGTTCATTTCTTAGATTTTTATTGCAGACCAATTTTGATGCATGTACGAAGAATTTACGCTTCTTGATGCTTTGGCACTTGTAACACTTTGTATCCCCTGAATATAATGGCACGTCCATTGAAACATGTAGCGATAATGTGCATAATTGTTGGTTTGTTTTAATTAACAAAGCATTTAATTTCAGGTTTCCACCGCGACGTTAATGAGATCTGCGTTCTTCTGGGATATTACATGCGTCGTGTGCTAATTGTTTACAGACGTTACGGGCGAACATATCGGTCCCATCTTCAAGGGTCAAGAGTCCAAGCCGGAAAGAAAGCCAACCCGTAACGTAGATATTAACTGGGAAGTTTCGCGCGGGGTGGGGATCACTCAGTGTGATGACAGCCAATACCTTTATATTTTCCTCCGTTACTCTTATTCTATATATGTTTTGTCTTCATCCACCCCCCTCCCTCACCCCTGGTTCAATCCTACTTGCTATTATCACGCTGACTGTTTCCCACCCCGCGTGAACGTTCCCAGTTAGTAACTACGTTACAGGTTGGCTTCCTTTCCAGTTATACTCTTGATCCTTGAAGATGGGATGGATACGTTATCCCGAAACGTCGGTAAACAACTACCACACTTGGCCGCGTAATATCGCAGAAGAACGGAGATCTAACCAAGGTTTTTCTTTGGAAAAAAAACAGAATGAAGATGTCAGAAAAATTTCTTCCTCCAAGCAAAGAAATCATTGAGCGAGTGAGGGCGGAATTTGGCCTTGATGAGAAAAGCATCAAGGAAGCTGTGGATATGCTGAAAGAATGGTTACTGTTACAACCGCATCTACCCAAAGTGGATGGTAAGTACACAGCACAGGGAACTGATTTCCGCAAGTAACACTTTTTCTATATTCTGGGCCACATTTCTTCAGGCAAATGCTTACCTGCATACCTGCACCACCAGATTAGTCACCCATGAGAATGCTTCTAATACTGAACTAGAGTGTTCAGCTTCTACTCTCGTTTGGACAGCCATGTCTAGTTTTATACAAAACAGTTCTTTAGAGGTAAAGTCCACTCTAGAACGCGCCATGAAAGCCCAGAGGCAGAGTAGACGTACGTCTCTACGCTTTATTTAACCTCAGGGCTATATGGTGTGGGAAAGAGACGCGGCACCCATTGTACTGGAGGCTGAGTGGGACCCAGGGCCAGTCTAGACGGGTGCGGAATATTATTATTATTATCATCATTATCATTATTTCTTACTGCAATTGGGTGTTCACCCGGTGGCAGCAGCCTTACACCAGTACAGACACACAATACAATAACACATACATAAACGGAACAGCACAAATTGCAGTACACGTATTGGCAGTTCACCCACACAATACAATGTGCCTACACTAATAAAATATACCTACACAAATATCATACACCCACACATTACAAAATACTTACACAAATACGATATACCCATAAAATACAATACACCTACCCAAATAAAATATACCTACACAAATACAATCTACCCATACAAATACAATACACCCTCAAAATACAATATACCTACGCAAATACACCCTATCCATACAAGTACAATATAACTACACAAACATAATATACGTACACAAATGCAGTACAAATACAATATATCCCCACAACACAATATACGAATACAAATACAATATACTTACATAAACACAATATACGTACACAAATACAATAAAATATTGTGTACCTATACAAATACAATGTAATATTCCCACACAAATACAATATAACCACACACACACACACACACACACGTTTCAGAACACCTTCACATCACTTCACTTATTTACACACTACACTCCACAGGGATTTGATCACAGGACCGTCCAGCCCGTGCCGAGTCGTTGTACCGACTTAGCTATTCCGTCCCATAACAAAAATTATTAGGTCAAAGGGTTAAAGTGGTTTCAAGTTGAATAAGGTCTCGGTTGTATTCAAGAGGTAGTCATTTCAAACCCCAGCTGGGAACCAGATATTCCTGAATAAATGTTTTGTTTGTATAGCCTAAAATAAAGGTAACAAAAATGTACCAAATTTTTGTAACATGGGGCACAATATTTTTTGTTTCTCTTGCCACTCTCCTGGCCCTCGGAATTTTGAAGTGGATCCTATATTTTTGAAAAAAATTTCTGGACCCCTTTACGTAGGTATTCCCTAAATATTGCTTTTAACACTTCTCACTATTTAGGAGGGTCTTGTGTAGCCATAATGGTGACTTACGATTTTTTACACGAAAACTGTTACAGTTTCAGACGACGGCAGACTGGAGCGTTGGTTAATTCGGTCTAAGAACAGCCTGCAGAGAGCTAAGCGCACAATCGACACGTACTATACTGTAAAGACAGTGACACCGGATCTGATGGCTGGGTGGGATACGACAACAAAGTGGTACGACTCTATCAACGAAGTCATGTGAGTTCCAATAAACAACACATTTTAAACAAATATGATTGCTGAGATCCTCGCTCTCAAGATTGGAGCGGTAAGTAGTCCCGAAACGTTG
The DNA here is from genome assembly GCA_013340265.1 of Coptotermes formosanus. Lineage (NCBI taxonomy): Eukaryota > Metazoa > Arthropoda > Insecta > Blattodea > Rhinotermitidae > Coptotermes > Coptotermes formosanus. Next base: position 127,431 of record BLKM01000883.1, on the reverse strand, counting down.
GTAACTAACTGCAAATCAAAGCAGAGTAACAACCCAGAAGATCGAAAATCCAATTTACTGAGATTTCTATGAAAATTAGAGCGATAAGTAGTCCCGAAACGTCGGTAACTAACTGCCAATCAAAGCTGAGTAACAACCCAGAAGATTGAAAATCTCATTTAGTGAGATTTCGATCAAGACTGGAGTGATAAGTTGTCCCGAAACGTCGGGAACTGCCAATCAACGCTCATTAACCCTTTAAAGACGAAGCGTGTCTGTTTTATGTAAGGACTCAGTGCGTACCGCGCTGTAAACACTCTCCACTTCGGTTATAAAAACCAATCTCTTAATGTTTTATAAGGCAAAAGTTGCTGTTTGTTCTGAGATCCGTACAAAACACATAAACGCAATGTGGGCACCACGTAGAATTTTTTAATGTTAAACCTGGTGGTACGTAAAGTTACCGCTAGGCTTTAAAAGGCTAACATCCCAGAGGAGCGAATATCTCATTTACACCGCGACGGAAGCCTGCACTCACGCAAAAGTAATTACTCTACAAGTGTTTCTGTGTTCTAATATGTGATACCGTTCAGTCTGGTACATATGTACCAACGTTATAAAGGTGAATTTGAGAACACAGGTTATCTGGTTGAGCCGCGTAACTGGTTGGTAAATTTATGCCAGCTTACAGGGCATCATTACCAAGAAAATATATTCAGATGGAAATGAAAAAAGAAAATTCATACAACAGAATTGTATCAAGGGAAGCATTGCGTTTTGCCTGCTAGAAATTTACAATGTTAACAGAGGGGAAGTACAGGTATAGCTGTAGTCTTTCTTCGGACTCGACGCTAGATGGGGGGTTGGTGGTTAACGCCACCCCCCAGCCGCTTTACCCCCAAGAAAGAGACCCAGTACCCATAGTGCAGTAGGTTGAGTGGGACCCAAGGCCGGTCTACACAGACGTGTAAAATCTCAACCCCCCCCCCCCCCGCCGGGATTCGATCCATGGAACATGCAGTCCCTAGCGAGTCGCTATACCGAGTGCGCTTTGATATTTTGTGAATTTCTATTGGGTGTATATAATTGCACCCCCCCCCCCCGGGTTCAGGCCCAGCCTCGTGTCGTAAATATTTTATATATTTGTCATTTTATACTGAATAAAACATGTAGCTCATGTAGTAAAAGTAAATAAATAAAGAGTTTAAATATTTCTGTCAGTTTATTACAGGCTGAATCATTCGGGCGCTCCATTAGCAACTTAACCCATAACACGTTCAGTAAAATTCCAAACACAATGTTAACTAACCAACTCCATATAGCAGAGACCTTCTTGAGAAGATAACAGTTTCTCAGCTAGTCAAGAAAATCCCCGCATTTTATGGAACCCGGAGGTTCATTACCGCATTCACAACAGCCCGCCACCTATCCCTATCCTCAGCCACCTCAATCCAGTCCATGCCCCCATCCCACTTCTTGAAGATCCATTTTAATATTATCCTCCCATCTACGCCTGGGTCTCCCAAATGGTCGCCTTCCCTCAGGTCTCCCCACCAAAATCCTGTATGCATCTCTTTTTCCACCATACGTGCTACATGCCCCGCCCCATCTAATTCCAAACACAATGCTTAATTATAATAATTTATCTGATCGTACGACGTACAGCAGGGTCCAAAATAATGAAAATCATTCAAATATCATTAACTACTCAAGCTCTTTCTTGTCTGTCAACCCACACCGTCACAGCACACTGCTATCTGTAAGGCTGCCCTATTGCAACACGTACAGTTATTCAGCTTGCCAGTGCAATGGCTAGCAACAGAACCACACTTCCTGTACTTCAAAAAACACCGTTGTGCCGTACTGTAACAGGCTGGGATAGCATAGTCGATATATTCCGCACAAGTCCATACCCATTCTGTGGCCCAATCAGACTCCTCCACAATGGGTGCTATGTCTCTTCCCCTGGGGGTAAAGCAGCCGAGGCGTGGCCTTGACCACCCACCCACGTATAGTGACCACGTTAAAGAAAGAATGGAGCTGTACCTCTACTCCCCCTCTCCTCCTTCATGGCAGATTCTACAGTGAACTTCATTGCGCCATTCCATTCCAGATACTACTGCCCCATGCCACGAATGACTCCAGACTGCGATAGAATTATAGTTTTCGGGTACCAGACGAAAGATCCAACCCATTTTGTCGCTGAAGATTTCTTCAAAGTTGCCCTCATGACACTAGAGATCCTGTCGCTTGAAGATTACAACCTGTCTACTATCTTCATCTTCGACTTCAGAAACTACACACTTGGTCATGTGCCGAAAATCACCTTATCACTGTCAAAAAAATGTGAAACATGTACAATGGTAAGTACAGACGGTCTGTAATCACAGCATCTTAAGTTCATATTAACCCTTTAAAGACGAAATGTAAGCAATTCTATATAAGGACTCAGTGCGTACCGCGCTGTAAACACTCCCAACTTCGGTTATAAAAACCAGTCTCTTAATGTTTTATAAGGCAAAAGTTGCTGTTTGTTCTGAGATCCGTACAAAACACATAAACGCAATGTGGGCACCACGTAGAATTTTTTAATGTTAAACCTGGTGGTACGTAAAGTTACCGCTAGGCTTTAAATGGTTAAAATCTACGTCTTGGCAACCATAAAGTTGGCTCAAGTGGTTTTGTTTGGATTAAAACGCCAGTATTAGCCACAACACTAGTTAATCCGAATGCAGGCCTTTATTAGGCAGTCGTCGGTCTATAAAAAGACCAATGTAAGGATTCTGAATCAAATTATTCCGCATTTGTTTCCTTCCTAATCCTTCCCGATTCATGATTCACAATCATTCTCTAATTGGCCCACAGCCCGACATACTGAAAGTGTCCTATAAACACATGGACGCATAAAACGTTGTTCCCGTTCAACACACCAAATCATGCCGGAGGATTTGCAGTAGATTTCCACTTATTCTTAACCTGGATACTTCGTAGTAGTGAGTGGTCACTTCCGGTCCGATCGCTTTATAACCGGCGGAAGACACCCGCCCCCTTCCGTATCCGTTAAATAAGGGGCTGAGTGGCTCTCAGAGCCTTTTTGGGCTTTTTGGAAAAGACAACAAATTCTTGCCTCTGCCAGCATTCGAATTCTGGATCGTTTAAGCCGTAGGATGTTTATGTACTCACTACGCTGTTATGGCTCCGATGTATGAATGAAAGAATAAATAAATAAATAAATACGTATTTCTAACATTTATACATTTGCTTTATTCTTGAAAACTTCATCAGTAGCGCGCTCTCTCTCAGCGGCCTCTGCGATGAGCTGTCACTCGTTCGGAGGACTCCTACCGAATGTGTGTGTGTGTGTGTGTGTGTGTGTGTGTGTGTGTGTGTGTGTGTGTACAACTTTGATCTAGGACCTCAACAAGAAGGTGGCCTAGACCCTAGATGGGTTATTGACCCACAGGGAAAAGGGAAAAGTGGCAAGAAAACCCACCCATCAATCCATCTACCAGAAAGAACATGATCGTATTTCTTTCTTGTTTTGCAGAAGGGATTTGCCGTTCGCATGAAAGGGCTGCACATCATCAACACACCGCCTTATGCCAACATAGTCATCGGGATCCTGAAGTCTATCTTTAAGTCTAAACTTGTCTCTCGGGTACGGATACACACTTTCGTAACGTGATGTAATTTCCAATGAACTGTAGTTTTACCTGTTGTTTTGTATGGGTGTGAAACTTGGTCTCTCACACTGAGGGAGGAACAAAGACTGAGGGTGTTCGAGAATAGGGTGCTGAGGAGGATATTTGGGCCTAAGAGGGACGAGGCGACAGGGGAGTGGAGAAGACTACATAACGAGGAATTTAATGACCTGTACTCATCACCAAATATTATTCGGGTTATCAAATCGAGAAGAATGAGATGGGCGGGGCATGTAGCACGTATGGGGAAAAGAGAGGTGCATATAGGATTTTGGTGAGGAGACCTGAGGGAAGGCGACCACTTGGGAGACCCAGGCGTAGAAGGGAGGATAATATTAAAATGGATCTTCAAGAAGTGGAATGGGGCATGGACTGGATTGAGCTGGCTCAGGATAGGGACAGGTGGCAGGCTCTTGTGAATGCGGTAATGAACGTTTGGGTTCCATAAAATGCGGGTAATTTTTTGACTAGCTGAGAAACTGTTAGCTTCTGAAGAAGGCCTCTGTTCCATGGAGTTAGATAGTTAGTTAGTTAGTTAGCTAGTTAGTTAGTTAGTTAGTTAGCTAGTTAGTTAGTTAGTTAGCTAGCTAGCTAGTTAGTTAGCTAGCTAGTTACTTACTTAGTTAGTTAGTTAGTTAGTTAGCTAGTTAGTTAGTTAGCTAGTTAGTTAGCTAGCTAGTTAGTTAGTTAGTTAGCTAGTTAGTTAGCTAGCTAGTTAGCTAGCTAGCTAGCTAGTTAGTTAGTTAGTTAGTTAGTTAGCTAGTTAGTTAGTTAGTTAGCTAGCTAGTTAGTTAGTTAGTTCGTTAGCTAGTTAGTTAGCTAGCTAGTTAGTTAGCTAGTTAGTTAGTTAGCTAGTTAGTTAGTTAGTTAGTTAGTTAGTTAGTTAGCTAGCTAGCTAGTTAGTTAGTTAGCTAGTTAGTTAGTTAGCTAGTTAGTTAGTTAGCTAGTTAGTTAGTTAGCTAGCTAGCTAGTTAGTTAGTTAGCTAGTTAGTTAGCTAGTTAGTTAGTTAGTTAGTTAGTTAGTTAGTTAGTTAGTTAGTTAGTTAGTTAGTTAGTTAGTTAGTTAGTTAGTTAGTTAGATGTAATTTCCAATCTTGTTAATCGTGAAATGCATGAGCGAGAAACACGACAGCATTTATTTAACTCTTCAGTCACAAACAAAAAGCTCTTTTGTTCATGTTTTCCTGGCGAGTAGTTTCCGCTCAAATGACGAGTCGTCATCGGGCCATTAACAAGAATAGCAAAAATTGTTGGAGCTTTCCATTCACTGATATACGGATTGTTCCAATTTTTACTGTTCTTTTGAAACTACCTCGTGTTTTCAGCAGAAATTAGTAGCCAGGAAAACGTGTATAAAATAGCTTCTTGTATGTGAGTGATGGCCAAATCACACACAATTCTGTGATCTGAGACCAAAGGAGATGTTTCATACCAAAAGTTTTATTTGTTGATGCCACTTGATTTCCTAAAGAGCAACACTTCTCAAACACAGTACTCTTCCAACTAATGCACTGTTTTTAATGTCTATACATTACATTTAATGTATAGACACTAAAAGCAGTGCATTATTTGGAAAAGTATTTTGTTTGAACAGTGGTCACGCAAAGGATGAGCAATATAAAGGCAAAAACCCAGTTGAGACGTAACAAGACTTTGCTTGTTTGTCCTTCTGGTAAGACTAACTTCTAGTACGTAGCTAAGTATTAAGCAATAGTGGAAACTGACTCAAATAATGTTTAGAAATGCGGTTTTAATCTCGCAGTAAATTTGATCCTTCTACAATTTCAAGACCAGGCGGTTAGTGTTGTTACAGAAAAAAAATCTCATTTAATGTAACAATTATATAAAGCATAAGTATAGAATGTGCGTAAAATTCAGAGTTCAGTGTGTTAAATCAGATGTTGAAAACAGAAAACATGCCGCTTTAACCCTTTAAAGACGAAGCGTATCTGTTTTATATAAGGACTCAGTGCGTACCGCGCTGTAAACACTCTCCACTTCGGTTATAAAAACAAGTCTCTTAATGTTTTATAAGGCAAAAGTTGCTGTTTGTTCTGAGATCCGTACAAAACACATAAACGCAATGTGGGCACCACGTAGAATTTTTTAATGTTAAACCTGGTCGTATATAAAGTTACCGCTAGGCCTTAAAAGGTTAAAGGTCTAAAAATATAACAGGAAAATCACAAGTGCCAAAAGACTGCATATTATCGTCACACCCAGTGTCATAAATTACACACAATTATACAGAATATCTGTGTTCTTTGAATTTAAAGCATTTAAAGTAATATTTTTAATGTTAAATTTCCTAGATACACATCCATGGATCAGACCTTCAGAAACTTCACAAATACATACCGAAAAGGTGCCTGCCTAGAGAATATGGCGGTTATGCTGGCTCCGTCAATGAACACTGGGGTACGTAAAAGTAACTGACTGCCTTATCGATAACTTACCAACAAGCATAACTATGTAATATAACTATAAACAAAATCACCAACTAATTTACTTACCGGCTGAGTTATCCCTGGAGATAAATTATAATGTGATAATTACGTTCGTATGAAGCTTATCCCAATGGCCGCGCGGTCTAAGGCGTGGGTCTTCGGCCGTTCGCTTGCTGGGATCGTGGGTTCGAATCCCACCCGAGGCATAGATGTCTGTTTCTTGTGAGTGTTTGTGTTGTCATGTAGAAGTCTCTGCGTTGGGCTGATCACCCGTCCAGAGGAGTCCTACAGAGTGTGGTGTGTATAAATGAACGTAATCGTGATAACGTCACTGAAGCTAATCACAAGTGCTGTGATTAACCACCTTCCTCGATAAGCGAAATTCCCTACATTTTTAAACTATTTCCCTGTATTTTATAAAATCAGACATTACCCTCTCATTTTCCGAAAAGTATAACTATCCTCTTTTCTGCGTGAAATAAATACAGTGCACATCCCTCCACCCTCCCCTCTTCTTTTCGTATCCTTTTTAATATTACCCTCTAATTTTCAAATCAGTTACCCTCAATTCTCCATAGAAAAAAAAGAAACTTTGTATTAATTTGTCATGCTAACAGCAGTCTTGTAGTTAAAAATATAAATGGCGTTTAACTGAATTTGTTTCAGCTGTCTGGAAGGAGAAATTACGAAGCTATCAAACCTATTTCAAGGAACGTGAAAATTTGGTAACAGAAGAGAATAAGCGTCCTGGTGGAGCTTTTGACAGTGGCAAATGTTTCGGATACGAAGGGTCCTTCAGGAAACTCAATATTGACTAAGTAAAATTGTCTGTCCGGCATTACAGTAACTTTCAGCACATGAGACGTGACTTTCTCAGGGTTGTGGCTCTAAAATTCTAGTCTTCTAGAATAAGAAGCAGATATCTGACAGAAATTTACAAATTTTACGGAAGACGTGACATTTCTTCCCTCATGTAAGTTTCAGCTAGATTCATACAGCATCATATTTCAAAACACAACACCCCCTGTCGTGAGAACCTCCTTCAGTCCGCAACCCGCCTTTCATTACTGCGATATATACTTTGTTATTTGACAGCCAAAACATTGCCTTGTACAGATGCAATGTAGCATTCAACAACTTTTACAGTTACGTAGGACGTAGGTTTGTTTGTTTCAGTAAAGATAAAACCATATACTCTACTTACATTTGTATAAATAGCATAATTTACTACAGGGTTCCTTTTGTTGTGTCTCCGACTATAGCAGGTTTACTGCATGGCAAGCTTGCATCCACCGGAGAATTCCGCTGCAACTTCCGTCCACAGGGACACGCATAAAAAAGGAGACAGAAATGTGTTTATAATTGCTTTTAAGCTAGTTTAGCGTTCCTTCGGGTGTGTGTTATTCTTTTTGTCGAGCACAATGTTATTGAACACTTTAGAACACGTTTTGTTTTTGTACACAACATTTATCCAACATATTTTTTTAATAAATTGCTTAATTTCCTGCATCCATTTCCGGTTGCGGTATCCCTAACCTTCCCCTTTTTCTTAATACTAACGTTATTTTGCCATCCATCACGTAAGGAAAAGCAGCTACTTTATACGGTTGAATAGGTACTGATATGTTAAAAATTGGCATTACCAAACTCTACAGATTTATAAAACACACCTAATGAAATCTGATATCTGTGCTCTTCTCGGGTATTACGCAGCGTCGAATGGTAATCATTTACCGACGTTTCGGGACAACGTATCGGTCCCATCTTCAAGGGTCAAGAAGTTCTAATTTCTTGACCCTTGAATATGGGACCGATATTTTGTCCCGAAACGTCGGTAAACAATTACCATTCGACGCTGCGTAATGCCCCACAAGAGCACAGATGTCATCTACATTGCGGCGGAAGCCTGAAATTACTAATGAAATTTTCTTATCTTCACAATATTAACCCTTTAAAGACGAAGCGTATCTGTTTTATATAAGGACTCAGTGCGTACCGCGCTGTAAACACTCTCCGCTTCGGTTATAAAAACCAGTCTCTTAATGTTTTATAAGGCAAAAGTTGCTGTTTGTTCTGAGATCCGTACAAAACACATAAACGCAATGTGGGCACCACGCAGAATTTTTTAATGTTAAACCTGGTGGTATGTAAAGTTACCGCTAGGCTTTGAAAGGTTAATTTAAATACAGAAAACTAGTTGTTTTTTCTTCACACTTATAAGACCCAACGTGGGGCGCCAATTAATTACAGCGCATCTCTCCCTGCGCAAAGCTTGGGCTCCCCCCCCCCCTCCCCCGTTTAAATTTCACACCAGAATCCAGCAGAGTCCTTGAATTCCATCTCACGATAACTGGACGGAAAAATCGGGGCACACATCTGACTCCTGCCACATTAATCACAGGTAAGCGCTAAGGAGAAGAAAAATGCTGGACGCAGAGTGAAAAACCATTGAAGAAAATATCACAAATTTTCGAAGCGTCTAACTTTTAATAGACCAGAAAGTGAAAGACCCTGCAATAGAGTGGGAGATGTGGCTGGCCGCTCAGTTGATGCAGCGTGTAACCAACTAACACCACAGGGCACAGTCCTTCTTTACAAGCTAACAACTATTTACCTAATCAAGAAATACCCCGCATTTTAAGGAATTTGGGGCTCATGAACGTGTTCCATTAACGTAATGTATTTCACTTAGATCTCTGTAAATAATTATAATTTATAATATACAAAATATGTAACATATATAATGCCATATATAAAATATATAATATATATTTATAATACATAATTGGAGAAACAGGGTTTAGTCATCCATAAGAAGTGTAGACAGTCGAATTAGAGTCAGCGTGAAAGAAACCGCGTATTCATTTTTGATAGGGAAGCAACGACCTAATTATCACGTAATTCAAACTGCGGTGCATTTCATCTTATTTAGAAATAGGAACAAATAAATAAACATATATAAATAATGACAGCGTTTCACGAATGCCCCCTCCTGCCGCCCAGACTCCATTTTCGTTTAATCCCCTTGAAAAGATAGGTACGCTGTTTCGTTAAAGAACAGGCAGGTTTGATTCCCCCGTTCCTGAACAAGTGATCAGAACCAGTGGTTGATACACGGTACTTTATGGGGGGAAAAAAAACTTACCTGCAGGAGAAGGCATACAAGTTGTGTCTACATAGTATCAAGGACAAAATAAAAACCTCACAAATTATACTTCCTGTTTTGCAAGTTATTGCGCATGTAGCTTGAAAGGTGCGTTATCTAAGTTTCGAATAAATGTAGCATTCCTCTTAGTGGTACAGTACAATCGGTGGTCACGAATCAATGGTTGCCTATAGATATTTAAAGATGCGGTGTACCAGAATTATTTCAACCGGCCAAACGGTTTGAACACCGGAAAAAAAAGGAACTGAACGCGTGGCAAAACTGTTATCATATCACGCCTTTTTTCGTGCAGGATATCATCACAGAAATTTAGTGGTTTTCCTCTGTCACTTCTTGCTAAGGCTGGTAGATTGTCTTGAAGTAAATGGCTCTACTTATTCCACAACCTCTTCATTTCACTAAGAGCAATAATTTTACAATACAGCTTGACGCTATACAAACAATGCAACTGATACACTGTCGTTCAACTACCCATTATTCTTCCACCCTTTCAGCAACAGACAAAATTTATCACAGGAATAATGCGGGAGGTAATAAAGTGTGACACATAATCACAACAAGATTTCAGCAACGAGGAACTTAATGACTTCTACTCATCAGGAAACATATTCGAGTGACCACATTGAGAGGAATAAGATGGACGGGGCATGTAGCACGTATGGGGGAAATCAGAACTGCACATCGGATTTTGGTTCGGAGACCTGAGGGCAGGAGCCCACTTGGGAGACCCAGACGTAGAGGGGAGGATAATATTAAAATCGATCTTAAAGACGTAGGATGAGGCATGAAATGGATTGGGCTGGCTCAAGGATAGGGACAGATAGCGGGCTTTTGTAAGTGCGGTAATGAACCTTCGGATTCAATAAAGTGCAGGAAATTTCTTGACTAGCTGAGGAACTGTTAGTTTTCAAGAAGGACTCTGCTCCGTTGAGGTAGTTAGTTAATATTCCAGCAGTGCGGCCGAGATAGGATAATTATGCTACGGAATATAGGATCCAGGAGTCGCAGTTTGATTTGCAGTAGAAGCCAAATATATTTCTTATCACCAAAGAATCCACACCAGGTATGTAGTTCACTCGATTCAGGAAATGTAATAAGCCTTAAAATTCAATGCCTTTTGCTTACTTGTGTCTATCTCGAAAACCAGGAAGTTTTAGGAAGGAAAATGTATGAGTAAAAGACCTGTGCTCCATTCCTGTCAAAGGGCTCTGTTTCAAAATTTACCGACAAAATTATAACAGCGCTGTGAAACACACTTAAGGCGAGTGCACAAGCGCATGTTGGTCTCCGTATAAAACCTCCACAATTTTCCTTCTATTTTAACAAAAACTGTAACTTGGGAAGATGTCTGAGTAAAACTTCTCAGCATAATATACCTTGAGAAGGCATTCCGTTCTTATTGTACATCTATGGACATGTTGAAGCTAAAGGAAGAAGTTTTGCATCCGTTCTTGGCGAATGTGCCAAAAACTTTAAAAAACAAAAATTATGCATCTATGTAATTACGTCTACTATACTTCGATGTAGGTGCAAAATTAAACACACGCAACATTTAATGATCACTTAATAATAACACACCGTAATAGTAACATAAATAAAAGAAGGAGCCGCCACTTTCAGCAACGTAATCAGTGAGATCAGACAACACGGCTGGAAAAATTCCAGTCCAAATGACCTGCGCAAACAAGTGACGACAGGGCGAGTACAGTGTTCATATTAATACGCAAAGACACATAAAAGCAGAGTTAGGGTTCAACTGCTTTCCTCTTTTACAATGGCTTTTAAAACATTTTACTCAATCCGTATAAGATACGCGGCACAATATCAATAACTTTCAACTAGTTAACCAACCAACCAACCAACCAACCAACCAACCAACCAGCTAACTAACCACATAACTAACTCCATGCAGCACAGTCCTTCTTGAGAAACTAACAGTACCTCAGCTAGTCGAGAAATTACTCGAATTTTGTGGAAACCAGAGGTTCATTACCGCATTCACAAGACCCCGCCACTTCCACCTACCCTGAGGCAGATCAAACCAGTGTCCATGCGCCCATCCTACTTTTTGGAGCTTCATTTTAATATTATCTGCCCATGTACGCCTAGGTCTTCCAATCTGTCTCTTTCCCTCATGTTTCCCCATCAAAACCTTGCATGCACTTCTCTACTCGCCTTATCCTGCCATATGCCCAGCCCATTTCATTCTTCTCGATTTGATCACCCAAATAAAATAGATTCTAGTAAAGATAATTGCCTGTTTACGGGAGCCGCTGTTGAAACACACTGCGAGGTGAATTATTCGTGTAAAATACGTAACACTCACACATGTAGTGGCAACGTTAGGCAATAAATCTATAGGGGAATTGGGTGTGAAATGGCCCCCCTAAAGGAAAATATCATGTAACTGCGGTTCGGTTGCCTTTATTTATGTAAAATAACAGTAATAGTGCGTACATCACTAACCCCTTAAAGACGAAGCGTATCTGTTTTATATAAGGACTCAGTGCGTACCGCGCTGTAAACACTCTCCACTTCGGTTATAAAAACCAGTCTCTTAATGTTTTATAAGGCAAAAGTTGCTGTTTGTTCTGAGATCCGTACAAAACACATAAACGCAATGTGGGCACCACGTAGCATTTTTTAATGTTAAACCTGGTCGTATGTAAAGTTACCGCTAGGCTTTAAAATGTTGAGGAAGGTGGCGCAGTTTTCAATATGTTCTTTAAAAATTTTCGTCTGAAATTTGAGATTTTCTGAAACCTTACAAAATGGTCGTTTTACATAGGTCCTTGGATAAAACGGAACACTATATTTTCTGTTAAAGGAATAGAGCACAGTTAATTGAATCTAGTGAATAAATGCAACGATATAAATTTGAGCACTACATGTTTTGGGTTATTGTCTGGTCTTTACTTCATAATTATAGTACGTGCTACATCAATTACTGCGGTGGCGCAGTTGGTTGAGTCACTGCGCTACAAACCGGAAGGTCGCGGGTTCGATTCCCGATGGTGTCATTGGAATTTTTCATTGACATAAACCTTTCGGTCGCACTATGGCCCTGGGATCGACTCAGCCTCTAACAGAAATTAGTACCAGGAATATTTCCTGGGGGGTAAAGGCGGCCGGTGCGTAGGACTGACAACCTTTCCACCTTCATGTGCCAACTGTCTAAAAATCTGGAATCCTCAATCTTCTGGAACCCTACGTGCCTGTCCAGACCTGTAATGGGACTGCTTTATATCAATTACGTTCTAGATGAAAATCTGAAAAATAGGATGTACGTGCTTTACAGAGACGCGTGGAAAAATGTTTTAACAACACAGAAACTTGTCCCTTCATAGAAGCACATTCCCCCTCCGCACATTATCTCACGACACTAGCGCGCTTGTAAGATCGAAGCCCGGTCAATGGCATCACTAATAAAAGAATAACATCGAATGGACGTTCTTACTCGGGGGCAGGGACCGTTTTATACAAAACAGCCCAACACAACATGAATATATAATACACAAACCGCTCGTCACTTCTTACTGGAGCACTCGGGTGCTATTAAGGGAGCGAGCGAACTCACAAGTCTGATCCCACGCCTTCCATCGGAGACGTAGTGAGGTTTGTTGTTAGTTGCTGCAGTCACTATGAAAATTCTGCTAAAGCCCTGCTTATTTTTCTTCGTAAATACGCTAAACAAATTATTACAAGATCTGTCGTGTAGTCTCCCGACGAACCTCTTTCAAAAAGGACAAAAATTTTCAATCAACGGAAAGAATTATAGCAACAGATTTCTTTATAGTATAGAGGAGAACACGAAGAATGCATAGGGTAACTGAGAAAAAACCGGAAAAAAAACGGTGATGGATTGAATAAGTCTCCAAGAAAATAACTCACGGCAGTTGTGCAGCAAAAGACATTGTATAGGCCATGAATGAGAAATGCAAAGCAAGTGACGCATCGTTTGACACAACTGTGGTAGACAAACTCAACAACAACAACAACAAAAACAACAACAACAACAACAACAACAACAACGGCGGCGGCGGCAGCGGCAGCAGCAACAACAGCAGCAGCAGCAGCAGCAGCAGCAGCAACAACAACAACAACAACAACAACAACAACAACAACAACAACAACAACAACAACAACAACAACAACAACAACAACAACAACAACAACAACAACAGCGGCAGCAAGACACACCTCATGCGTCATGCAGAAAGACAGAATTTTGTGAACCAATACTTTGACTTAACAGCTTTATCAACATACTCACAACAAGCTACACAAACAAACGTCCGCAAAACAAAACCAAATTATTCAAGCTAACCATAATTTACACCGACTGCACATATGTGTGTGTGCGTGTGTGTGTGTATATATATATACACAACACGCACACACACACACACATCGCTTCCAAGATTTGTGTATCTGACTGCTTACGGGTTATTATTATGTTTATTATTTTTAACGTTTTATAAACTTCAAGTTATATATTTCGGGCATCCCATATCTTTTACACTACATGATTACACAGTATAAAACCAATTATCCGGAAGCTGGTTGTCCGGAAGGCCAATTATCCGGATCGGCTTGGCCCTTCACGTAGCTTTCTCTAGAATTATACAAAACTAATTCGCCTAATTGTAGTACGTCTTCTTTATAGTTTAATATTTCCCCAGTTGTCAAAATACAGATAATGAATTATGTATTAATGTTTTATTTGTAAGTAAATAAATATGTAGTGTAGAAGTAGCCGTTTATAGAAATTTTTTCCACTTTAAACTGCCAATATCGCCTATTTTCAAAGAAAAATCCAATTATCCGGATTTTCTGAATATCCGGAAAGCTCCCGGTCCCAATTATTCCGGATAATTGGAGTTATACTGTATTAGCTTGTGAAGGCTGAATTCTCAAACCTTATAATACAGCTGCAAAATAGTATACCCTCGCAGCAGTGTGAGTTTTCTCTCTGTAACTGTGCAGATGATATGTATTACTGTGGGAATTATTATTTTCCCAGCACAGCATACGCCTAGCTGTGGGAGTTACCTTGCTGTCATTGTAAAACCTAGAATAAAAAGCGCGAAATTCCTTACGTAAGTAAGTGAATACACGTAGCAGCCTGAGCTTGCTCGATGTAGCCGTTAATTTGGTAGAAGCCGCAGGTGGGGCAGGGACGCCTTGCAGGCAGGAACTTGAGGACAGCCACAGATCATCTGGTATCAGGTGTGTTTCTGCTGCGTAGTAACAGTGTGAGTGGAGATGGCAAGCAGGTAAGTGGCAGAGTGTCGGAAAGAACAGCGGTATGTGTTTGAAACGCGTAATCGGAACTGAAGAGTTTATATTCAGAAGCCGTAAACATAACAAAGAAAAGAATTTATTTTCGATAAATATATACGTATTACTGTGTGAACTTTCTAAAGAAAAGTGCAACGTATGTAAGATGACAACGAAACCGGAACAAAGTGTTATCGTTTTTCATCAAAACTACGAAAGTGATTGGCCCTCCCTACCCACACAGAAAAGCAGCACGTCTATTCAGATCAAGGACGGTAATATTAGTGTCACTGTTAAGCAAACATGAAACAGTGTCAGCTTCCTTAGTGTTACAGAAATCATACATGTACCAGTGTGGGTTTTATTTCGTCACTGAACAGCATACATGCAGCAATGTAAGCTTTCGTAGTGTCACTGTAAGGCATAAATATAACAGTTTCAGGTTTCATATTTTCACGGTACACCATGCCTGTATCAGTGTGAGCTTTCTTAATGTTACCGTAAAGCATAACTTTAGCAGTACCAGTTATCTTATTGTCACTGTAAAACATGCGTTTAGCAGTGCCAGTTATCTTATTGTCACTGTAAAGCGTACGTTTAGCAGTACTAGTTATCTTATTGTCACTGTAAAGCGTACGTTTAGCAGTGCCAGTTGTCTTATTGTCACTGTAAAGCATACGTCTATCGAAGTAATCATCCTCTTTTTACGTTTTCCAATCCTTTGTGTTTTCTAAAATAATAAACATTACTAAAAGAAGCAACCAAAATGATATTATTAATAAAGAAATTTTCCGTTTCTTAGCAGCCTACTTTCTCCATTGGGAAGGGAGAAAGTGTTCTCTCAGTACATTTTGTTCTGAAGAACAGCTCTAATCTGATGCCCGCAATACGCTATAAAAGGTTTACTGGCACCTATTAACGATTTTTATGGATGTGATACTACAAAACTGTTATCTAATGTTTCATCAAAAACTAAACCACATAAGCTGAGCTGATTTTAATTCTGGAGTACGACATTATTTTCGGCATAGGTTACTCACAACAAAAGTCACACTTCACCAGTATAGGAAATGAAATCAACATTGAAAATATTAATTCCACAACAAACGAAAATATTATTTTATCAACATGTGTATGATAAATCATACGATAAAAGAAAAAATCTCTTCGCAGCAAAGTATAACAGCAAAATTTAACGCAATGTATAGCACCTGTGTAAGGAATTAGACCTTACTCTTAAAATTAAAATATGCTATAAGTCATACAGTTTTAGATTTTTACAGTTTTATACATCAGTTTAGCCTAAAGATGGCCAATTAAATTCGAAATATTTTGCCAGAATAATTGACGAGTTATTTGTCAATAATAAAAGTTGTTTTGACGGTGTTTTAGTGCTGTTTATAAGGATTAAACAGCATCATCAGGCTGTCCCAACGCGGTTAGAATCTATATAAAAATTCAGTAATGCAATGGTATGTGACGCTTGGAGTTCCATGGGTCGCCGCTAGTTGGCAGGACAACTATGAGAACGTTGGAGTTCCACAGACCGCCACTATATGTCAGGAGACGTAAATACAGAGAACTGTGTTTTCTGCCCCGTACGATCTGAGCCTGTGATATGATCCAGCTTTATTTACGTGTTTTGTATGGATCTCGGAACAAACTGCGATTCTTTCCCCATACAGCATTACCCTGATCGAGGGTTTCCTCAGTAACTGCGTACATGAAGTGTTTCTTGCCCCTACGGGTCGCGAGTTTTCAAAGGTAACGAAGTCAATGGGTGTGCCTTGCCTGCCCGGATTGCGGGGTTTCCGCAATAATTGCGTACATGCACTGTGCCTTGCCCATGGGTCGCGAACTTTCAAAAGTAAGTAGATGGGTGCGCCTTCCTTACTTGGATCACGGGGTTTCCGCAGTTAATTGTGTACATGACGTGTTCCTTGACACAACGGGTCTCGAGGTTTCAGATGTAACTAAGTAAATGGGCGTGTCTTCCCTGCTTGGTTCGTGGGGTTTCCACAGTAACTGCGTAGATGAAGTGTGCCTTGCCCCCACGGGTTGCGGGGTTACACTGTAAATATGTAAATGGGTGCTCCTAGCCTGCCCGGGTCGCCGGGAACCAACATACTAGTAACTGCAAATTTGGCAGTGTTACCTACACAAAATGCTTTTCATTACGGCACAAATACAACCGTGAATATTATCATAAGCTTTTAGGTGAAAACCCGTAATAACTGCCTTACATCTTTTAAACACAGAATATGTATGTGCGTTAAAAATTGTGCCTTTGGCTAGCAATTATTTTAAGCAATACAAGCAGACAGAACTACTTGTGGAATACCCTTTGCTACTGTCTCTGTGTTACTCTAGGGCCGTGCCATGGCTCAGGCGGTTAGCCGCCGGCCTCCCACCGCGGAGGCCCGGGTTCGATCCCCGGTCAGTCCATGTGGGATTTGTGGTGGACAAAGTGGCACTCGGACAGGCTTTTGCCCGAGTACTTCGGTTTTCCCCTGTCAATTTCATTCCACCGGTGCTCCATTACTAGAAAAAGGACAAAAAATAATCATCACCATCGTCATCTTCATCACAGGGTTGCACAAGAAGCCTCAAGGCTGCGGTGCGTCCGTAGCATCTACTGCGGGGCCCTTCGCAACTAAAATAAATTACTCTAACGCGGCAAGTGTATCAATACAAACATCTTTTTTTTCCTTAACTTTATTCTGCACATCGCAATTTAATTTTTCCGTAGGAATTCTTTCATGCATATAGGTTTTATTATCATTACCAACTACTGCACAATAATTCCACATACATCTCACATGTTTCGACTAATCATCCTAACCATCATCAGAGAGTTATTTTCATAGGCGTGAGCAGCTTAATTTGAACACCGAATTCAGAAATTATAAATATTAAAATCGTCTGTAAAAATCGAAGAAATGAGTAGCTCTGGGCAGTGCGGACTTTTCTCTGTCACCAGGTACGCAACGTCGCTGGAAGTGATAGAACCTCCGAGTGAGGAGGTGCTGGAGAAAGTCAGGAGTGAGTTTGGCCTGAATGAACGGCGAGTGAGAGAAGCTGTAGAACAGCTGAAGGAATGGCTAGTACTGCAGCCTCATCTGCCCAAAGAAATGGGTACGTTTGGTAAAGACATTGTCAATACTCCTACAAGTGTCATAGAAATAGGAACTTAACACGGTGTTACTAATACTTTCAATTTACAATAAGTTCTTCCCCTGGCATATTGTCTCAAAACAACAGTATTGTTCCACCAAAATATGACGCCATTCGCTTCTGCGTCATAAACACCTCACCACGCACAATCATCCAATGTACAGGAGCAGGTTCCATTTAATTCACGTTTCTGTTCCTTCAGTTTTGCCAACCCCTCGTACACTGATTCTTGCAGTCATTCATTTACCCACGCAACGATTACTGCACATAAATACTCATATCTTCGTAAATTTGTCTAGCTGCCAAATCTGTCATTTCCAAATTCTTTAATTCATCTACCCGTCTATCCAGTCTTCCTTCAATACATCTAGCCTTCTACGTATCCATTGTTAAAATTTTTTAATTCTACACCCTATCTTCCTTTAACCTTTTAAAGCCTAGCGGTAACTTTCCTTACCACCAGGTTTAACATTAAAAAATTCTACGTGGTGCCCACATTGCGTTTATGTGTTTTGTACGGATCTCAGAACAAACAGCAACTTTTTCCTTACAAAACATTAAGAAGTTGTTTTTTATAACCGAAGTGGAGAGCGTTTACAGCGCGGTACGCACTGAGTCCTTATATAAAACAGATACGTTTCGTCTTTAAAGGGTTAATACGTCCAGCTTTCCAAAAGATATCCCCTTATTCGTTTCTTTTTTCAAAATTCATTCAACCACTGTCCTTCATTCATTTCATTCATCATTCCACGCATCTATCTCCGCATACACTAATTCCTTCAACACACTACAATTAAGACAATACTTCATTCTTTACAACCATAACAGCAATAAATCCATTCATCTATCCATCAACCCATCAACACATCCGTCCCGAATTCCACTAACCTGTCCAGTCAGCCACATGCTCATCCTTGCTGTCATTCATCTATTCACACCTTCCAAAATTCTAACACTTACATAATGCACTATGACCAAACACGTACAACCATGCAGACCTTAGTGGTGCCAGACTTATTTTTCTAATTAGCAGAAAAAGAAGAAAAATAAAGAATATTTTGTGAATTAGTACGTTGTATATTTTCATTTTGTCGTTTTCACCCATATGTGACACTAGTTGCAGATGATGGCAGACTGGAGCGCTGGTTAATACGGTGTAAAAACAGCATTGAGAAGGTGAAGAAATCACTGGATTTATACTATACACTGAAGACAAATATACCGGAAATAATGCATGGTTGGGATATGAAAGGTGATTGGTTCAAATCCATATCAAGTATATTGTAAGTATCAAGTACTCACAGTGTATTTTATATCTATATAATTTGGTATTAGCGTCTGGAATATTGGGTATAGTGTTTTGTGCTGAAGAAATGCTGTGTAAGTTTACGGGGTGACAAAATATGAACCCATAAAAAAAAGACATTCACCCCAACATCTCACACAGCATCTCTTCATAACAAAATTCTACAGTTCACTCAGAATCCTCAATGCACACGCAAATTTCTCAACTAACCGTGTAAGCTTACCTTACATCCTCTTTGCCAGTTTCACACTGTAAACATTTCACATCTTCTGTGCTACTCTTATAATTCAAACCTTCCAATTTATTCCAGGCTATTTACTGGAACACATGGCACCAAAAATCTGTACACAGTACAACCCCAGCTTCCTGCAAAATGTTTGTCCACCAATTTCTTATACTTTTTTAATACTTCCTTTCCACAATGTGGCGCAGAGCCGACAGACGAGTTTTGATATGCGATAATGTTTAATAACTCGAGAACAATGGAAAGAAACACACCAGTATTTTTTGTTCACAGAATGCAATTTTATTATCTATGGTGGATAATATCAAGGCGACCACTTGGGAGACCCAGGCGTAGATGTGAGGATAATATTAAAATGGATCTTCAAGAAGTGGGATTAGGGTAGTGGACTGGATTCAGCTGGCTCAGGATAGGGGCAGGTGGCGGGATCTTGTGAATGCGGTAATGAACCCCCGGGTTCCATAAAATGCGGGGAATTTCTTGACTAGCTGAGAAACTGTTAGCTTCCCACGAAGGCCGCTGCTCCATGTAGTTAGTTAGTTAGTTAGTTAGTTAGTTAGTTATGTCCTGCCTTAGGATGGACCATTTCGCCCGAAGCATTTTGTAAGCAAACTTTTTACCAACACCACAAAACTTTCTCAGTTGTGATTGATGCAATTTTCCTCTAGTATTCACTTTATCTACCTGTTCACTCAACAAAACAGGATGTACAAATTCTGTGTAATGAATATCGTCTTCACAACTTACTCTTAATTTATTTAAAATTAAATAACCACATGTTTCGATCAGCTAAGTGGTCATCGTCAGGACATAGTAAAAATGTAACAAGATGCCTCGTTATAAAATTCCTATAACATATTTTATTCAAATAAAGGCATACGGTTCATGTCATTCTCTACGTTTCTCCACTTTTAATTTCTGGTACAGCATACCCATATTCCTAACCTATAGACTTGTCTTTCAAATTCAGAAATATGAAGCGGATATTGCGCGGATTTTAATAACTGGAACATTCACAACAAAATTCATAGTGATGTAAATATCTAACAGATTAACCTTTTAAAGCCTAGCGGTAACTTTACATACCACCAGGTTTAACATTAAAAAATTCTACGTGGTGCCCACATTGCGTTTATGTGTTTTGTACGGATCTCAGAACAAACACCAACTTTTTCCTTACAAAACATTAAGAAATTGGTTTGTATAACCGAAGTGGAGAGTGTTTACAGCGCGGTACGCTCTGAATCCTTATATAAAACAGACACGCTCCGTCTTTAAAGGGTTATGCAGCATTCCAATACATGATGTGTTTCAAAATAAGCAAGTCTCAGTGAAAAAAAAGTTCAGTCACGGGAATTCCACACAAAGATATACGTAAATGGAATCCGCACATGTAAGTCGCATTCAAGCCGTTAGGATCTTTCAGTGCCTGTTATAATTTTACCTATCGAAATTTATATCTGAGGTGCAGCAGCCCCCATATTTTATCTCTGAACTTCTACCACATTTCAGGGCCCAAATGAAAATGCATGCTTCCACCCTGTATTCAGAATCCTGGTTAATTATACGTGATTATTTCTGTACTTTTATAACGTTTCGATGTTTTATAATAATTTTTAACGCAAATTTCAACACGATCTGTGACTTCTAGCGTAAAGAAATGTGTCTCCACACATAGCAATTTCGGCCCAACGAAATAAATTACAGACAGCAAATAATACGTATCATTCCCACAAAGGGAATTATAGACACTGTACCGTCCGTACTTTAAAAAAATCTCTCTTAAAATTCACTTTTAGGAAAAAATAGGGAAGCCTCAACCTTTACACATTCTCTTAGTTTTTGTATTGTGTACCTGATTATTATTATCATCATCATCCCCTTTATGCAGGGTATTCACACTTATACACCTGAAACAAACCATGTTTCTAGGGTACACAGTGCCGCAGCTATTCCGCGCGTACTGTTAATGGTGCATATAGCGCTGTCTGCAATATTAAACTCTTCTGTGCTTCTACATTAGCACTTTCCGCAGTGTGTGCGCTGTGCCCAGTACAGCTGTTTTCTGCGGTTCGTTGATACCGTGCTTTCCCGGTACGCTGCTCAAGTATTTTCTGAAGGATTTTGAAATGGTTCCAGTTGCCCCTGTTATTACTGGCGTCACCTGTGTTTTTACATTCCACATGCGCTGTGTTTCTGTTATAAGGTCTTTATATTTTAGAATCCTCTCGACTTCTTTCTTTATCACATTTCTGTCTCCCGGGTTTGCTAAATCAATTAACATACATGTTCCTTTTTCATTATCCCGGATTATGATGTCGGATTTATTGTTGGAGATAGTTCTGTCGGTTTGCACGTGTTGATTCCACAATATGGTTACCTTTCCCGCTTGACTTGTTTCTACTGATTTTGGTATATGTTCATACCAGAGTTCACTGTCTAATTTTACCCCTAGTTCCTCACATTTATTATTATTATTATCATCATCATCATCATCATCATCATCATCATCATCATTATTATCCGAATTTCTGACTTCTCAGCTTTAGCTGGGAAATATTCACCTATCCTGGGATGTATCATCAACAGGATTAGGCTCGGTGGTCTTATGTGTAATTTAGGAAATTTCTTACAATTGAACGTGTGCCAAGAATTACCACTTTTTGCATCTGTATATATGTGTTTGGGTGCAGGTTAAGTCTCTTTAGACTTTGTGACAGTGACTTTGGAATTTTTCCCGTGGCTGAAATTACTGAAATTATTATTATTATTATTATTATTATTATTATTATTATTTCTTAATGCAATTGGGTTTTCACCCGGTAACAGCAGTCTTACACCAGTACAGACACACAATACAATAACACATACATAAAGGGAACAGCACAAATTACAGTACACGAGTTAGCAAACCAGACACAATACAATATACGTAACCAAAATACAATATGGTTACTAGTGGGCCGAAATATGTAGTAGCCATATATTAATAATAATATTAAAAAGAAAAATTTTGTTTGACCGGAAAAACGGATTAATATATATATATATGTGCCATTCATGTTAGTCATAAACATTGACGGAAATACAAATCTGACGAAAAGAAAACAGCGGATTTGTCAATTTTGATAAGAGACACGGAATGTACTGCTGTCCTTATCTTCATTAGGCACACAGGGTAGGATTTTCCAGGAAATATGTGGAAAAGTGAAAGTGGTACATTTTATGCCAACATATTAGATCTGCATGTATGCATATAAAATGCCTGCATTTATCGGGCGGTAAGTCACTTTCTGTTGACAACCCCTATCACGTGCCGAAAGCAGGCGCGTGACCTTGACTAAATCCATGCAGCAGGGTTGATCTTGAAATTGCATAGTTACTTCGGTTGCTCAAAGCAAACGTCCGTCTTTTATGGCAACAGCGTATTTGTTAACTACCAGTACTTCCCAATACCCAGCATGGCCTCATATCTGTGGATAACCGATATCAATTCTTACCTTTATAGGTAAAGGGAAAGGTAAATTTTTCCTACGCATGCCATTAACCCTTTAAAGACGAAGCGTATCTGTTTTATATAAGGACTCAGTGCCTACCGCGCTGTAAACACTCTCCACTTCGGTCATAGAAACCAGTCTCTTAATGTTTTATAAGGCAAATATTGCTGTTTGTTCTGAGATCCGTACAAAACACATAAACGCAATGTGGGCACCACGTAGAGTTTTTTAATGTTAAACATGGTGGTATGTAAAGTTACCGCTAGGCTTTAAAATGTTAAGGCATATACAGCACTAGGTGAATTTTAATTCTTAATGTGACGCTCCTGCTGTTTTACTTCCGGGAAATAACACTGGTGCCTATTGAATAGCAGCTTGGGTTCGCCCTAGAGCCACCCTGGACGTTTTGAAGACGAGGAAACTCTCTTGCCTCTACCGGCGTACCACATAATTTGTTCTCTTTTTCTCCTTGTAAATATGCATGCCATTGGTAGCACACTTTAAGATTTTTCGACGAGTTTTGGTTAAGATTTTATGATTCCCAGCACATGTTTTATATTTCCCGCTCGTTTCACCCCTTCCCCTCCCCTGTTTGAAGAACCAGTCACCAATTTATGAATGGTACAAGTTACGAAGCTGATCCCAGTGGCCGCGCCGTCTAAGACGTAGGTCTGCGGCCGAGCGCATGCTGGGATCGTGGGTTCGAATCCCGCCGGGTACATGGATGTTTGTCTTGTACAGTGTTTGCGTTGTCAGGTAGAGGTCTCTGCGACGGGCCGATCCCTCGTCCAGAGGAGACCTACCGACTGTGGTGTGTGTCTGAGTGTGATCAAGTGAAAATAAACAACCTCGACACCTACTGCCAGTAGGTAGAAGGGGGAAGGACTGCGAATACGACAACTTAAGAAGTGTCCACCTCTGTATTACCGTTGATGATATTTGATGACGGCGTGACAGAATACTAAGTCCACATATCTGGCTTTCCTCACTGGTCCTTTTTTTCACATTGTTTAAAAAACATGGCGTTTTTGAAATAGATTTTACTTCAGTCTTCAAGTGCAGAAATTCGTAATATCGTAAGAACACAGAGTGATCCACTGTCAAAAACCAGTTAGCCCAGTACTGGTGAGAGACTCGAGAATTTAAGAATTTTCCAATTTCAGACGGAATTAAGTATATCTCTAAGGGGTTACTTTTCTCACATTGGAAGCAGGGCTGTGGAGTCGGAGTTGTGGAGTTGGAGTCGGAAGGAATTTCAAGTAGAGTCGAAGTCGGAAGGAATTTTAGGTGGATTCGAAGTCGGAAGGAATTTTAGGTAGAGTCGAATTCGGAAAGAATTTTAGGTGGTGTCGGAGTCGGAAGGAATTTTAGGTAGAGTCGAAGTCGGAAGGAATATTAGGTGGAGTCGAAGTCGGAAGGAATTATAGGTGGAGTCGGAGTCGGAAGGAACTTTAGATGAAGTCGGAGCCGGAAGGAATTGTAGGTGGAGTCGGAGTCGGAAGGAATTTTATGTGGAGTCGTAGTCGGAAGGAATTATAGGTGGAGTCGGAGTCGTGGAGATGGAGTCGGAACGAACTTTAGGTGGAGTCGGAGTCGGAAGGAATTTTATGAGGAGTCGGAGTCGGAAGGAATTTTATGTGGAGTCGGAGTCGGAAGGAATTATAGGTGGAGTCGGAGTCGTGGAGATGGAGTCGGAAGGAACTTTAGGTGGAGTCGGAGTCGGAAGGAACTTCAGGTGGAGTCGGAGTCGGAAGGAATTTTAGGTGGAGTCGAAGTCGGAAGGAATTTTAGGTGGAGTTAAAGTCGGAAGGAATTTTAGGTAGAGTCAAAGTCGGAAGGAATTTTAGGTGGAGTAGAATTCGGAAGGAATTTTAGGTGGAGTCGAAGTCGGAAGGAATTTTAGGTAGCGTCGAAGTGGGAAAGAATTTTAGGTGCTGTCGGAGTTGGAAGGAATTTTAGGTAGAGTCGAAGTCGGAAGGAACTTTAGGTGGAGTCGGAGTCGGAAGGAATTTTAGGTGGAATCGGAGTCATGGAGTTGCAGTCGGAAGGAATTTTAGGTGGAGTCGAAGTCGGTAGGAATTTTAGGTGGAGTCGGAGTCGGAAGGAATTATAGGTGGAGTCGGAATCGGAAGGAACTTTAGGTGGAGTCGGAGTCGGAAGGAATTTTAGGTGGAGTCGGGGTCGTGGAGTTGGAGTCGGAAGGAAATTTAGGTGGAGTCGGAAGGAATTTTAGGTGGATTCGGAGTCTGAAGGAATTTTAGGTGGAGTCGGAGTCGGAAGGAATTTTATGTGGAGTCGGAGTCGTGGAGTTGGAGTCGGAAGGAATTTTAGGTGAAGTCGGAGTCGTGGAGGTGGAGTCGGAGTCGGAAGGAATTTTAGGTGGAGTCGAAGTCGGAAGGAATTTTAGGTGGAGTCGAAGTCGGAAGGAATTTTAGGTGGAGTTGGAGTCGTGGAGTTGGAGTCGGAAGGAATTTTAAGTGGAGTTGGAGTAGTGGAGTCGGGGTCGGAAGGAATTGTAGGTGGAGTCTGAAGGAATTTTAGGTAGAGTCGGAGTCGGAAGGAATTTTAAGTGGAGTCGGAGTCGGTAAAAATGTACCGACTCCAACTCCGACCTCAGTCTAAAACCTTAACTAGATATTCCAACTCCATAGCCCCGATAGCTACAGTAACCAGTAGACTTACACTTAAATATAGGTGATAAGTCTAAACAGTATCCTGACGATTCACGTGGTGTTGATGAAATGTCTTATAGGTTTACCGTTATTAATACATATTGAGCTTTTATGGAGGAGTCGGAGTCAGAAGTTTTAAAAATCGAGGAGTCGGAGTCGGAGTTGGAGCTTTTGTGTACCGACTCCACAGCCCTGGTTGGAAGTAAAAATGGGGCAGAAATAAAAGAAACAAGTCTGAAATTCCTGTGTGCCATACAACCTCCACCACATCCTTCCAATCCCTGTTTCGATTTAAACACTCTTCTCACATCTTTCTTCAATATAATCCACATCTACTTCGTTCTCCCAAGTCAGATAGCAAACCAGTGCTTAAAACTATTTCTTTCGCACTTCTGACTTTTATAATTCTTTACAAACTAACATTAAGTTCACAGTCACACCACATTCACCACGCAGGACAGAAGTTTCACCGTCTACAACACAACCTCAATATACCCACCAAAATACCCGGGAACAAAAACAGACAACAAGCCACCGAAATTGACTGCCTAGGACACCACAACCACAGAACAAGTAAAATAAAGCACCATCATTCCACCACAGTTTACATGGGAACACAGCATTCACGTACGGTACATCCACCACACACATACAATCGATCCTTACCTAACTAGCAAGGAAAACATACGCAAATACCCGGAATTAAATAACAACAAGTGATACAAACAAGAAATCCAAAAGCCGTGCCATGGCTCAGGCGGTTAGCTGCCGACCTCCCACCGCGGAGGCCCGGGTTCGATCCCGGGTCAGTCCATGTGGGATTTGTGGTGGACAAAGTGGCACTCGGACAGGCTTTTTCCCGAGTACTTCGGCTTTGCCCTGTCAATTCCATTCCACCTGTGCTCCATTACTAGGAAAAGGACAAAAAATAATCATCATCTTCATCACAGGGTTGCACAATAAAGCCTCAAGGCTGCGGTGCGTCCGTAGCGTCTGCTGCGGGGCCCTTCACCGCTAAAAAGAATAAGAACTTCAAACATTCGGATATAAACACAACAGAACCACCGAACAACTTTCTACCCTACAACAAGTCTACATTTAACCCTTTAAAGACGAAGCGTATGTGTTTTATATAAGGACTCAGTGCGTACCGCACTGTAAACACTCTCCACTTCGGTCATAGAAACCAGTCTCTTAATGTTTTATAAGGCAAAAGTTGCTGTTTGTTCTGAGATCCGTACAAAACACATAAAAGCAATGTGGGCACCACGTAGAATTTTTTAATGTTAAACCTGGTGGTATGTAAAGTTACCGCTAGGCTTTAAAAGGTTAATACAATTATATAAGTTGTGAGGACTGTTTATCATTTCACATTTTATTAAGTGCAACCGATTTACTTTCAGTTTCTACATCCCCATGCCACAACTGACCCCAAATTGTGACAGGGTCACCATACTTGGATTCAGTTCACCCGACATAACAAATTTTGACGTCATGCACCAAATTAAAATAGGGCAGATGATACTGGAGATAAGAATATCCGAGGACTATTGCCTCTCCGATATATATATACTGGATTTTAACAACTGTACTCTGGGGCATGTCTCAAAGTTCACCCTTCCAGTTCTCAAGAAATACTTATTATGCGCAATCGTAAGTACGTCAAGCATTATTTGTGGATAACAATAATAAGAATAGTAACAACAACAACAACAACAATAATAATAATAATAATAATAATAACAAAGCTGACAACGGTCACATTCGCCTACACCTAGTGCATTCCACCTTTTTTTAATCCGACATATGAAGATGATGATGATGATGATGATGATGATGATGATGATTTAACGAAGATGCCACAAGAAAATCAACTCAAAAACCAGTAGACTGCTGAGAGCCACGTAAACTTTACCGGCTCAACGTCTGTTACATGTTAATCTGTGGCAACTGTGTGCATTTGTTGCTTAAAATAAAATATCGAGTTATAGTGCATGGAACGGAAAGTATAGAACTATGCTGAAAGTTTTCAAGCTGTCTAGCGTCAGTAGAGGTAACTGAATTTTATAACAGGAATGCGTACTCTTGTTTAGGTATAAAATTGAAAGAAATTGAGTAAATGGAATAGTAAGAGTCGAAAAAGAAAAAGTAATTCCACGAATGAGACCAAAGGCTTAATGGAGACAAAATATATGCAACATGACAGAAACAGTACAATTTACAAACAATTAGATATCCGAGATTACTAATAAAATCAGCACAAGTAATATATTAAGCCCAGAATTTTTATGAAAAGAATATGGCGTTAATTTTCTTGGGGAATTTAAGGTCTCGAGTTTTAATAATAAAATTTGTCGTAAAATTTGCAGTATGCCCAACTTGTATGGAATCGATATATCTTTCCTGGTTTTTGCGTATTTACACGATGTGCTAACCTAATTTACCGACGAAGTTTCGGAAATTCCTATGGGTCCCACCTTCACTGGTCAAATGAACAATCTTATTCACTTGATCGGGCAATTAGTTAAGAATGTTCAATTGACCAGTGAAGATGGTACCCACAGGTATTTCCGAAACGTCGTCGGTAAATTCGCTTCGCACATCGTGCAAAGGCCCAGAAACCAGGAAACAGTACTAATTTCACGGTTACAACTTAAAATCAAAAATAAATATCTTATACTATCTTATACTAGCCGATTTAACGGTAAGAAAATTTTTATATCATCAGCAAAAAGAACAGTTTCAAAACGTGTTCTTACATTACATATATCACCTATAAACATTTTAAGTGCTGATGCCCTAACACAGGGCCTTGAGAAACACCGGAAGGAAAGTTAAAAGTAGCCAAAGGAGTACCATAGATTTTAACTCACGAAAGGTTGCCAGTCAGATAGGGAACCAACTGACGTAAAGAATCTTGAGGCCAAAACAAAACTAAGTTTACGCAAAAGTGAAGCATGTGATTGATGGTAGAAAGCAACACTAAAGCCAAAACAAATGGCACCAGCTTGGCGCTAAGGACTAACTAAAGGGTCTACATAATCAGCGTAAGTTACCAAATTACATGTGGCAGACGAGGATTTTATGAAACTGTGTTTAGAGTGTACAGTCTGAACTGAAGACAGTGTACTGATCATGAATCACAAATGGATTTACTTTACAGAAATTATTAAGTATCGCAATTGGGGTAATAATTAGCATGTAAGCCATTATTGTCTTTTTAAAAAACAGTTACAATAGCCGTGTACTTCCAAGAGAAAGGAAAAAAACTGCTGAAAAAGACTGATATCAAAGATATACCCTATTAACCCTTTAAAGACGAAGCGTATCTGTTTTATATAAGGACTCAGTGCGTACCGCGCTGTAAACACTCTCCCACTTCGGTTATAAAAACCAGTCTCTTAATGTTTTATAAGGCAAAAGTTGCTGTTTGTTCTGAGATCCG
This sequence comes from Coptotermes formosanus, assembly GCA_013340265.1. Classification (NCBI taxonomy): domain Eukaryota; kingdom Metazoa; phylum Arthropoda; class Insecta; order Blattodea; family Rhinotermitidae; genus Coptotermes; species Coptotermes formosanus. The sequence goes on along the minus strand of BLKM01000883.1, from coordinate 98,520 downwards.
TACAAAACACATAAACGCAATGTGGCCACCACGTAGAATTTTTTAAATGTTAAACCTGGCAGTATGTAAAGTTACCGCTAGGCTTTAAAAGGTTAATGTAAGGGAGCACTAAGGAATACTGCTGACATTTACTTGTTACCTGCATATTAGGGAATGCAGCATTATTTTTTTCTTCTTACATACAATACGCCTTTCAAACCGTTCGTTGTAGAAATGTACACTAAATGACACGCTACTTTGTGGCTTGAATTAGTGTTTTTCTTTCTCTGCAACTAACCGAAAGGTTTGTAAAGTATACGGATCCTTCTCGTCTTGTATAAAAATATAATAAAGTGATATAACTCCCTACCTAAATAAAACGACGAGTATAACCTAACCTAAGCAGAGTGGAACTCGGTTAATAGGTCATGAAAGGGCTGAATATTTTCTATCGTTATAAACGAGTGTTGCTCGAGACCAGTAATTGTTGACAGGAGGAATTAATTAGTTCCACAGAGTATCTGATGTTATAAACGAGGTGACGTATAATCCAATGTCGTTATAACCGGGTTTGACTGGATATATAATAAAATCTTATACTTGTCTCTTGTGTTCCAACAGGGTGGATACAATATTCGTCTAAGGGCGATGCATGTCTTGAATGCACCACCGTATGCTCACACGTTAATTTCAATGGTGAAATTTCTATTGAAATCCAAAATGGCAGGCAGGGTAAGTCCAGAATTATATTTGTCACATATTCCAACAGCCACAGCTATAATCCTCTCCGCCTGTTTGTTTCATTCATTCTTTTAAACTCCTTTTGATTTCTACCCAACGATACAAAACAGACAATTTCTTTCCTCTTTTCCTAATTATGCATGATATTTATGAAAGGATACTGCAAATATTTTGATTACATCTAGAGTGCTGTGCATATTGCGCTCTCTGATAAGACATGTCCTTACACTTTACAGGTTCTAGAAGATATACAGTCCTATGTTAAATATGATGATTTTGTGTGTTGAAGATCGCCATTTTGTGGGCCTTAAAGTTGTGTCGTTTGCTGGAAACGCCGATCCCAGTGGCCGCGCGGTCTAAGGCGTAGGTCTGAGGCCGCTCGCTTGCTGGGATCGTGGATTCGAATCACGCCGGCGTCATGGATGTTTGTCTTTTGTGAGTGTTGTGTGTTGTCAGGTAGAGGTCTCTGCGTCCGGCTGATCACTCGTCCAGAGGAGTCCTACCGAGTGTGGTATGTATGAGTGTGATCGTGAAGCATCAAAAATGAGGAGAATCTGGCCCAATATTGGCTATTGTGCCATGGGGGAAAAAATTGGCTGAAAACATACCTATTAGCAAGATGTTGCAGAACTGAAAAATTAATTAATTCATAACTTCAAAACTTCACTGAACTAATGACAACACATGTGGAAAACTTTTAGCTGAAATTATGCTAAATAACTGCATTTGACGATCAATGAAGTCACCCTGAGGTTTCAACAGGCTGTCCTTTGGTAGCATATAAATTAAAAAGACGCAAAAACTGCAAAGGAAGGAGAGGCCGTCATAGGTTTACACCAATACATAACATATTTCAACATAGGCTGGTGTAGAAACCGGGCAGACTTCTACTCAGTACTGAAGTCCTACCACACACCACACAGGACGTCTGGACTGACACACACAAAATTATTCGTGCTCGGTTGCTTGAGATGGCAGATGCCTTTAATGAAGTCACGCTACACTGCTTTGATTGACGTAGCCATCAAAGTCTGAGAGTCAAGTGGGATGAAGTTCGGTGAGCATGGTGGCCACTATTTATATTCTCCATTCCCCTGTCCAAAACCACCAGCTTGGATAAAATAATTCTGAGATGATGGCCAGAAGGGTGCGGTGGATTACCATCCTGTTGAAGGACATGAGTCGTGTTGTAATTTGAGTCCATGTCGCAAGAAACAGACAGGTTGTTATGCTGTCACGTGTCAGTCTATATACCACATGGATTTCTTCAAGTGGTGGCACTTATGCTCTACGAAGACATGTATCTGTTTACAAATCAGTGAGCTGAAGTTGTGTCTATGGACATAACCTGAAATTTGATACATGGAAACACCATTGAACGCTGTTTCTGTGCAGAAGTGCTCAACACAGATGATCTCACAGGTGATATGTGCCCCAGGATTTATATCTACCTCGATTACCATGACCGCGATGTGTGACAACATCTGAAGTATGCAGCCGGTAAGACAAGGACGTTTCATCAACAATGTGTATAAGGTTTGGCTTCGCAATGAATGGGCTGTTTGCATGATTATGCCCACATTTATTTAGGCTGTGAACTTAAACTTTTCCTGCCCTGTAAATATCCTGTCTGTCGCATGGCAATGGTTCATTAATTTGCAGTAATATTCACTTTCCACACAAATCAAACACTCAAAGGTTGCTTATTTTCTTTCAGTAAACCAACTAAATTCATATACAAGATACACAATACTACAGTCTTTAAGCTTCGTCTTTAAAGGGTTAACGTCCCAACATATTTCTGCACTACTGTGCCATCTTCTGGAAGTTCTTACATAGAATTTCAAAACTAGCTAACCTTTGATAGATTACAAATTCGAAATTGTCCATGTTCCGTGCAATAAGATATGTTACCACACACAGCCGACCTAAGTTTTATCCGATCATTTTAGGAGACCCTTTGGGATCCCTAATAACCGAGATTGACTCTGTGTGTGTGTGTGTGTGTGTGTGTATCAACTGCAATATATTTATATACAATAAGATACAAAATTGTGGTAAATATTCTACATTTTCCGGCTTTCTCGGCCATCGTCAGGGATGTATGGTATAACTCGCCATTAGTGTGTTTTTCTCTGTTGAATACGTCCCTTAAGACGGCCACAAGATGCCGAAACATGTGGGAGGTTTACCCCCATGATCTTATACCAGTGCATTTAATTACAGTGCACCTGTTGGTACACATATGGTGCTGACAGATCACAGTCCTAATATCTGAATGTGTAACATTTCGCAGTAAAGTTCAATTTGCAGAGTGGTACATACATAGCTGGTAATAGCAGTATAGAAATATGACGCGTGCGCATGTTCTTTTGACAGGAACTATAAAACAAATAAATGTATAAAATTTGGTTACAATTCTACTCTCTTCAAACGTGGTGGCAGTATTTTTTGGGCATACAAATGTTTATCATCGTATTCGATACATTGCGGATTATGTCCCTATATGACTTGCATATTTTGGCCTGAGAGGGACGAGGCGACAGGGGAGTGGAGAAGACTACATAACGAGGAACTTAATGACCTGTACTCATCATCAAATATTATTCGGGTAATCAAATGGAGAAGAATGAGATGGGTGGGGCAATGTAGCACGTATTGGGGAAAAGAGAGGTGCATACAGGATTTTGGTGGGGAGACCTGAGGGAAGGCGACCACTTGGGAGACCCAGGCGTAGATGAGAGGATAATATTAAAATGCATTTTCAAGAAGTGAGATGGGAGCATGGACTGGATTGAGCTGGCTCAGGATATGGAGAGGTGGCGGGCTCTTGTGGATGCGGTAATGAACGTCCGGATTCCATAAAATGCGGGAAATTTCTTGACTAGCTGAGAAACTGTTAGCTTCTCAAGAAGGTCTCTGCTCCATGGAGTCAGTCAGTCAGTCAGTTAGTTAGTTAGTTAGTTAGTTAGTTAGTTAGTTAGTTAGTTAGTTAGTTAGTTAGTTCCTATATGACTGGTCATACTCTTGTGTATTTCATGTGTGCATTTAGTTGGTTTGGTAAAAGAAAAATCAGTTGATTAAAATGCACCGAATAAGCAATCTCATCAAAGCTTACTATCCAAAATATGCACTGGCCTTCCTTTGCGCAGACATCTTAACAGGAAATCTGCCTACATTCCATCGCTGTCATGTCACATTTACTACTCTCCTTACATCTTCCTCTCCTACACAGCTCAAACAATGGCAACTCGCGTGCTTAACATTTTACCATGTCTCTCTTATAAATAACAGTCCAATGAAAGGCCAGCATTACTTCACGGACACACTGAGCTGACAAACATAATCTGTAAACCAATTAACAACAAATAATGCACAATAACACGGCAGTTTCTATTAAAAACTTCATGAAGCCTAACTGTCCTATTATTATGTATTAGTTGATGTTAATTGTTTTACCATACAATGCACTATGTAAATAATACATAATTTTAAAAATCTGTGCTGTTTCAGGTCCAAATTCATGGCAGTGACTTGACGTCTTTTTATGAACAAGTTCCAAAGAAAATCCTTCCTATTGAATATGGAGGAGAAGCAGGCTCCATAGCAGAAAACTGGGGTACAATAAATAAGATTCTATTTTTAAGAACATACGAAATTTGAGACTATAATGCTTACTGTAGCTTCATATCACAATAATGATGATGATGATGATGGTAATACTCCGTGGGCTAATGAATACAGCAGAATATAAATGATGTTAGGGAGGCAATATCAGCTTTAGCAGAAATAAGAAAAGATGAGGTAATATGAAGAGAAAGGGATTAGATGGTAAATACGAAAGATGGAAAATTTGGATCAAGGCATTGAAGAGCTTAAACAAAAAGAATCAGAAAAGAAGCAAGTACTATCTAGACAGATAAAACGAAAAAAAACAGTAGTATCAAAATTAAATACTTAGGCAATACTGCAATAGATTCTACAGCCTTCTCATGCAGACAAATACTAATGTGAAAAATGCAACAATCAAAGGAAAAATAGAGAGCTTTTGGAAAAGAAATATAGGGGAAAAACAACATATATATATATATATATATTGTTCCACTAACTCGTACACTGAGAAATAACACAATAACTTCTAAACAGTTGCCGACACGTCTCTGTGTATATTACAACATCCTGAGGGGAGTTTTGTTAGAACGCTGTGGGGAACAGCCGAAGCAAGCCAGTCTTTGCACTTACAGGTTCATAAAATTGATTTTATACCAGTAATAAGGGGGGCAACTGGAACCATTTCAAAATCCTTCAGAAAATACTTGAGCAGCGTACCGGGAAAGCACGGTATCAAGGAACTGCAGAAAACAGCTGTACTGGGCACAGCGCACACACTGCGGGAAGTGCTAATGTAGAAGCAAGCACAAAAGGGTTTAATACTGCAGACAGCGCTATATGCACCATTAACAGTACGTGCAGAATAGCTGCAGCACTGTGTACCCTAGAAACATGGTTTGTTTCAGGTACATAAATATAA
>BLKM01000883.1:10844-93209 GCA_013340265.1 Coptotermes formosanus | reverse complement strand
CACAGGCTACATTTATCGTATTCTGCACCAACTGCACGACATTTCTGACAGTCCATCCAGGCATCTCATGCTCCGCCTCACATACATGATACGCACTGCTGGTACAGTGCCTTCAAATATCTGTAACACATGTTTCATTGCGCCTGTAACAATCCTTATCTGAAACGTGCCCTCTGCGGTTAACTTCGCAGCACACAACTACATTTGGTCGTGTCGTCTAGGTTCAGAATCTTGATTCCGCCGACATTTACAGACACACATGAAGCAGAGCGCGAGATGTCTGGATGCAGCTCATGCTATGCGAACCTCTTTACTTACTATCAGCAGTCATATCACGGCAAGCATGTAAGGTGAATCAGCAAATAAATATATAAACCTACTTTAAATCGACACATAACTACGAAAGGATACTTTTACAATTCTGAAACAATCATGATTTGAACCTGAAGGTCAGGAAGGTAATTAATTGTGCCCATTCGCATTCGTGGGCTACATAAGCAACCGGAGGGTTTCCTATGCAGTCAATCTAGCTGTGTCTGTTGAAAAGAAAGTGCATTTCTAGAGAAAGAGGACATTCGTAAGTGCGTCTAGATGTAGTTAATAAAACCAAAAAGAGTGCGTTTTCTGAAGACAGAAACGTGGCAAAGCACGTACAGCCCTCATTTTCAGGAATACACCTGAAGAAGGAAGCAGAAAATGTCTCCGAAAATTTGGTACTTGGCAGTTTAATGTGATAAAAATAGCATACCTTTATGAACAGTGGTGGAAAAATCTCAAAATTCTAGTACTAGGAGAATTGTGCAATTTTTATATGAAACAAAATCAGGCAAATTCAAGTATGTGCAATAATAGTGCCAACAATAGCACACATGTCTGTTGGAACTAGTTTGTGTGCATAATACGTATATAAACTAATCCCAGTATAACTGTCTGCATTTGTTGGTATTATTTTCGATTACAATTGCGCAGTATTTTATAGGTTAAGCTAGTGAGAATTTGCGTCTTATGGGATAAAAAGTTGTGACATTTTTCAAGTTATTTCCGACGTTTCGAATGTTGTAATACATTTATTTCAAGTACCATGGAGTTTAAAACATTATCTCCAAAAACGTCTGGAACCTATCATCCTACGACATAGCGTCTCGCCCCCAGAGGAACTGAATTCTTTGCAACATCTCTGAAAGAAAACTCACACTGCAGTTAAAGTATATGGTAAAATAAGGAAAGAAAAATAAATGGGAAATTAACGCATTACTGCGAAGTCTATGGAAGAAAGTGGTCGCGCGGTCTAAGGCGTAGGTCTGCGGCCGAGCACTTACTGGGATCGTGGGTTTGAATCCCACCGGAGGCATGGATGTTTGTCTCTTGTGACTGTTTGTGTTGTCAGATAGAGGTCTCTGCGACGGGACGATCCCTCGTCCAGAGGAGTCCTACCGACTGTGGTGTGTGTCTGAGTGTGATCAAGTGAAAATCAAAAACCTCGACACCTGCTGTGAACAGGTAGAAGAGGGAAGGACTACGACTATGGAAGAAAATTTACATAATTGCAAGACAACTCTTTTTCTTGTTGTCGATGTGATTTTCGTTCACCAAAAGAGAGTGTGTGAGTTTAAACGTGCACCTGGATCTGTGACCATGTGCGACAAGAAGTAGAGAAGAAATATCTCATGCGTGCATAGAATGCAAAGGCTGATATTACACCTGCGTCTACTATAGCTAGTGTCCGGAACGCCGCGTTGCGGCATGTCAGAGTACTAACATACCATTCTTGCTAAAAGTGGAAAAAAAAATTACACATCACCATGTGATGTGATTTGTGGGCGTCTGTGTCGGTCGTCCACCTTTTCTCCACGTGTAACCACTTCAAAGCAGAAAGTAATTTGTATGTAGCAAAGTTCCCGCGCCCCACTGTTAACCTCACAATGCTCACTTCTGCGCAATTTCCACTTGATATTACTGAATTTGAAAGACAAGTCTATAGGTTAGGAATATGGGTATGCTGTACCAGAAATTAAAAGTGGAAAAACGTACAGAATGACATGAACCGTATGCCTTTATTTGAATAAAATATGTTATAGGAATTTTATAACGAGGCATCTTGTTACATTTTTACTGTGTCCTGACGATGACCACTTAGCTGATCGAAACATGTTGCAATTTAATTTTAAATAAATTAAGAATAAGTTGTGAAGACGATATTCATTACACAGAATTTGTACATCCTGTTTTGTTGAGTAAACAGGTAGATAAAGTGAATATTAGAGGAAGATTGCATCGATCCCAGCTGAGAGAGGGTTGTCCTAAGGCAGGACATAACTAACTAACTAACTAACTAACTAACTAACTAACTAACTAACTAACTAACTAACTCCATGGAGCAGAGGCTTTCTTGAGAAGCTAACAGTTTCTCAGCTAGTCAAGAAATTACCCGCATTTTATGGAACCCGGAGGTTCATTACCGCATTCACAAGATCCCGCCAACTGTCCCTATCCTGAGCCAGTTCAATCCAGCCCATGCCCTATTCCACTTCTTGAAAATCAATTTTAATATTATCCTCGAATCTACGCCTGGGTCTCCCAAGTGGTCGCCTTCCCTCAGGTCTCCCCACCAAAATCCTGTATGCACCTCTCTTTTCCCCATACGTGCTACATGCCCCGCCCATCTCATTCTTCTCCATTTGATTACCCGAATAATATTTGGTGATGAGTACAGGTCATTAAGTTCCTCGTTATGTAGTCTTCTCCACTCCCCTGTCGCCTCGTCCCTCTTAGGCTCAAATATCCTCCTCAGCACCCTATTCTCGAACACCCTCAGCCTTTGTTCCTCCCTCAGTGTGAGAGACCAAGTTTGACACCCATACAAACAGCAGGCAAAATTATAGTTCTCTGGGACATCACATCAAAATATACCGACAATAATTACTGCACTGCAAGTTGTTAGAAATTAATGACATCTCATTTTACAATTAACCATTTGATACTGAAGGCTAAGTGATGCCCTACATAGGTACAGGTTACAGTGCAGTCTTGTACGGAAAGCAGGTAACAACTTATTTCTTCAACATTTGTAGACTTTGTACTGTGATAATCAAGGTGAGTGATGATTAGATGAAGAGTATATTGGAGGCAGGTTCGGTTCTACATAATCTTTAACTGAGATTTGTTGAGGGTTCTTAGGTTGTGAGAAATTTCTAGATGTGAGACGTGGTACAGAACTTAAATGTGGCCTGGATCAAATTTGTGTAAAACGCAAAGTTAAAAAGGGGCGAATATATCATGTGACATCATATAGGGAAAGGAGTAAAGCATATGTAAGAAAAATTGGTGGACAAACATTTTTCAGGAAGCTGGGGTTGTACTGTATACAGATTTTTGGTGCCACGTGTTCCAATAAATAGCCTGGAATAAATTGGAATGTTATAATTATAACAGTACTACACAAGATAGGGAATGTTTGTAGTATGGAAGTGAGAAAGAAGGTGTGTGGTAAGTTTATATGGTTATTTGAGAAATTTGCATGTAGATTGAGGACTCTGATTCTACCGTAGAATTTTGTTATGAAGAGATGCTGGGTGAGTTTTTGGGGTAAATGTTTTTTGTATGGGTTCATATTTTGTCACCCCGTAAATTTACACAGCATTTCTTCAGCACAAAACTATACCCAATATTCCAGACGCTAATACCAAATTATATAGATATAAAATACATTCTGAGTAGCTGATATTTACAGTATACTTGATATGGATTTGAACCAATCACCTTTCGTATCCCAGCCAGTCATTATCTCCGGCACGTTTGTCCGCAGTGTATAATACAGGTCCAGTGTCATCTTCACCTTCTCAATGCTGTTTTTACACCGTATCAGCCAGCGCTCCAGTCTACCAAAACAAATGATGTGTTTATAGCAGGGTAATGGACATAAGGTCGATTTACTGTGTGAAATTCATTTAACACGTTAACGAAGTCAAAATTCTAATCACAACTTCACCCAAGTTATGAAGTCGGTTAAAATATTTTTCGCCAAAATCCAACTGATTTCAGCAGTTGAAAACAAATCTCTGCCGATCCTTGTGGCCGCCCAGTCTAAGGCGTGGGTCTGCGGCCGAGCGCTTGCTGGGATCGTGGGTTCGAATTCCACCGGAGGCATGGAGGTTTGCCTCTTGTACAGTGTTTGTGTTGTCAGGTAGAGGTCTCTGCGACGGGCCGATGCAATATCCAGAGGAGTCCCACCGACTGTGGCGTATGCTTTAGTGTGATCAAAAGAAATCACGAAAACCTTCGACACCTGCTGTGAAAACGTAGGTAGAAGGAAGGAAGAAAGAAAGAAAGAAAGAAAGAAAGAAAGAAAGAAAGAAAGAAAGAAAGAAAGAAAGAAAGAAAGAAAGAAAGAAAGAAAGAAAGAAAGAAAGAAAGAAAGAAAGAAAGAAAGAAAACAAATCTCTAATGAGTGTTTTACTAAATCCAGACAATTAGTTACCATTGCTTTAAAGTGGGAGTAGAATTTCTTTCATTCGTCTTGTGAAATAAAGACATACGCATTACATAAACACTAGTTCTAGTACCAACACAAAATTCACGTCTACAGGGTATCACTTCTTTATTGGATCGTGCATTACATAATCTGACAACAAGGAGAGAAAAACACCATCAACCTTTTACATGCGAAGTCTAATGTAACCTTCGAAAAGTGAAGTGGAATTTATTTGTTAACAAAACACTTCTGTAAATATTACACAAATTTAATTTCCACATGCAATATGTCGGTCACCTTTACACCTCAAGCTACGAGGTTTTTATTAAAATATAATCACCAGGGCCGGCCTGAGACATGTGGGCAACCGGGCAAACTAACAATTTGGCCCCTCTTAAACCAGATACTCTTCACAAATTTTCTGCCTAGGAATGGCTGAAAAAAATTAATAAGGGCGCGGGCCCAAACTGTGGAAAACTTTCGAAGGAATTCTTTCGCGTAGAGAAACCTGAGTCTACTAGCACCGTATTTACGGTTAATCCAGCGATGTCGTTGCGCGCTTTTTAGGTTTGTGTCCAGGGCAGCTGCAGGGCTGCGCCGCACCTTATTGTGGTTCACACGCATTTGACTGTGAGATGTGACGTAACGTGGGCACGTACCGTGTTACATAGTTTTCAACTTCGTGTACAATTTTCTTACAAAACGATGAGTACTAAAAATTGTGAAGAAGGACTGTGTTAGTCTCTGAAGTAAAACTGACTTAAATGCGATACGTAACGAAACTGGTAAATTAAAAAAAATATATATATATATATGCAACAATTATCTGTTACAGTAAACATAATTGTGTAATTGTCGCTGGCTTAAGAGTTCGAAAAAATATAATCCTCTACCAAAGTATCAAATTAAGTACGCAAAAGCTAACAGCTTTTTGAAGCTTATATGTTCTTATATGAACTGATATTTGTCTCTAATTACTAGTCTGCTTTCAACAGCAGCAAGGAAACAATCTCAGTTCAATTGAAAGAAGACGCCTTTTAAATCTGTGAGTATTCCCAAACATAATCAGTAAACAACTACCTAGAACAAAGTATTGAATGAATAGAAAGGCAGCGGATACTTCAGAAACTTCCGTGTCTCTCTACCAAGCTATTTAGTCACACAGACAGCAAAAGTTTTCACAGTCAGCTCAGCAACAACATAAAACACAACAAGTACCGTGTCACTTGCAGAACACTTCCCATACTGAACACGCTGCTGCACAGAACGCAGAAAGTACAATAATTTAATGACACTAACAAGCTGAACGTTCTGAAGCGTACCGTATAAAAACACGCTTATGTTAACAACAACAAGATTGTGTGGAAATGTATATAAAATCAATTTCCTTCCCAGCTATTTCTCCTAATTTATAAAATTCAAAGTCTATAAAAAATGCCACTATTCCGGTACAAATACAACAAGAGGCAATATTTTTAAACGAAAACCCAGCAAAGCCAATATTTACGATGATTATTTTCCTCCGCTCCAAAATAGGAGGAAGCAAACAACTAATGTTAACACTACGTACAATACTAAGTAGAAACTAATTTTGAATTTATTTCCGTCATTAGTGCTGCACGCAACCCAGAAATGTACGTGTTAACTGTGTGAACAATATGGAAGACTTTATTTCTCTACCAACAAACACACTCGTTGCACTGTTACCTTGAGTTCAATCAAAATTCGATCATCTTTCCAAGATCTGTGTCCAGAACGCAAAGCCACTTACAAATTTGCAAAGTACCGATGTGCTTGAATCATTACTGTATGTGTGTCCTGGAGTGTCAGGCTTTGTCTTTGTGTGATGCAGAATTCGTTCACTGTAAGACGAAGTGCAGCTCTAAAGCAAATGTTCCCCATTACGTTTTGAGGTGGTGCTGCAAAACACCTTGATGCACCATCTGCAACTGCGGCAAGGTAACATTGAATAAACCTGTCAGTTTTTGCCGGTACTCCATGATTGGGGTACTCTTTGCTGTTGGGGTTACTGTAGTCCCTCATTTCGGCTGGATGTGTTTACATCCATTTCCTTTTCAACTCGCGGGGCTGTCTGTGAATCCCGTTTTAAGGCACATCCTCAAAATTGCCAAAAGCGGCTCTTAGCTTCATCGTGTCTGTCCATTCGGATGAAACATCTCGCTTCCCAATGAAAGGATATTAATTCTATTTGATATTTTAAGATATTTCGAAAATCTTTCGAGAAAATTGAAGTATGATTAAAAACTAACAAGAATGGTGGGTACTTTATGTGAAGACCTATTTATATTTATCATAATATCTCACTGAATTCTTCTTAGAATGAGAAATTTTTCAGGCAAAGTACTAGAGAAAATCAAAACACATCTTATATTCAAAAACGTTTTTCCGAAAATCGTGTATTTTATGAGATAAGGTGGAGAAGTATGGTGGCGACAGACAGGTCACAGATGACAATATAATACAGCGCATGCGTTTTGCGTGATGGCTAACTAAGGCTCCACACACACACACACACACACACACACACACACACACACACACACACACACACACACACACACAACGCATTTTTTTAGAAACGGCCAGGCGTAGGAATACAGATTCCAAGTTACATAAACCCAGACCTTTCAATTTTCCTTTTTCATCAGATACGAGATGTCGGTGGAAGTGATAGAACCTCCGAGTGAGGAGGTACTGGAGAAAGTCAGGAGTGAGTTTGGCCTGAATGAACGGCGAGTGAGAGAAGCTGTAGAACTTCTGAAGGACTGGATAGAACTGCAGCCTCATCTGCCCAAAGAAATTGGTACGTTTGGTAAAGACGCTGCGAACAGTAACACACCGTTCACAACTGTAGACACGTTACTGAACGTTGAAAATAATGATGTGAGAAATACCTTATGATTTTTCGTGCATTACTTCCAAATATAGACACTGACTTACCGCCATTCTTAAAACTACAGCCTTAAAAATTCAGATGTATTAACCTTTTAAAGCCTAGCGGTAACTTTACATAACACCAGGCTTCACGTTAAAAAATTCTACGTGGTGCCCACATTGCGTTTATGCGTTTTGTACGGATCTTAGAACAAACAGCAACTTTTGCCTTATAAAACATTAAGAGACTGGTTTTTATAGCCGAGGTGGAGAGTGTTTACAGCGCGGTACGCACTGAGTCCTTATATAAAACAGATACGCTTCGTCTTTAACCTTTTAAAGCCTAGCGGTAACTCTACGTACCACCAGGTTTAACATTAAAAAATTCTACGTGGTGCCTACATTGCGTTTATGTGTTTTGTACGGATCTCAGAACAAACAGCAACTTTTGCCTTATAAAACATTAAGAGACCGGTTTTTATAACTGAAGTGGAGAGTGTTTACAGCGCGGTACGCACTGAGTCCTTATATAAAACAGATACGCTTCGTCTTTAAAGGGTTAATGGTGTTTTTTCTTTTCATAGCAGTAGGTTATGGCTCCTGAATCCACTCATTCAGGCACCGGTACGTATATCTATCATCCCACCCAATGAACCTTAAGTACATTACCCTCCTATACACACATCATTTTATTTACTGATTTATACCGCGCATATTTTAAAACAATCCTTCCCAAAATTACCGCCCTTACATAAACTTCCACCCGCTCTGCCTTTCCTTACCTCTTTGCGTCCATCTAGAACCGCTTCCCTCCATTCAGCACGCAATGTCAGTCACCGCACCATCCAGGCAACCTTCGTTACACTTTTCCAAGCATTAATACATCGAATGGAAACGTCGCTGAATCCCAAAAGTTACTGCACTTCGATTCCACAAATGTGTACCCCACATTGCGTACAGAAATCTGAACGCCTTTTCACGTTAACAAAGAGAGCGGAAACGCACAGTGGAGGGAATGGGTGGGCCACAGCAAAGTTATTTACTGCGTTCAGAGTGTATGATACTAGTTGCAGATGAAGGTAGACTGGAGCGCTGGCTGATACGGTGTAAAAACAGCATTGAGAAGGTGAAGATGACACTAGATCTGTATTATACACTGCGGACAAACGTGCCGGAGATAATGACTGGCTGGGATACGAAAGGAGACTGGTTCAAAAGAGCATGGAATAGTATGTAAGTGATTTTTATTTAGTATACTTCCGAGGCTGGGGAATTTTCAGCCACATCAATCGAATTAACAATGTACAGCGCGTTCATAAGTTAGTTATACAAAACTCAAATTTAATAACACACAAATTATAAAAGTTACAATATTATGATACAGGTATATCACAAACTGCAGTATATATTTAAGTTCTATCTAGAGATATTCACAGGTGTTCAATGTGGTGTCCTCGTGTCACGCGGCAGACGTCGAATCTGTAAGCGATGTCGTCCCAAATCCTACGAATTATGTCCGCATGTGTGGTCGCAGCCGCTTCTCTTATCCGTGCCTGTAGTTCTTCAAAACTTGCAGGAAGGGGTGGAACAAAAACTTTGTCTTTAACTTATCCTCCCACAGAAAAGTCCAGGGGTGTTAAATCGGGGAATCGTGGTGGCCAACGTTTCGTTACACTAAATCACTTACAGATGGGACATCTGGCGCGTGACACGAGGAAATTACACTGAACATCTGTAGATAAAACTTAGACATATACTGCATTTGGTGATATATATCATAACACTGTAAGGTTTTTACTTTCTCTGTTATTACACGTGAGATTTGTATAAATAATTCAGAAACACCCTGTATTTTATCAAGAAATTTTAACCTTATAGTATCGTTGGAGTGATATTGACAGTCACATAGCTGTACCTGTTCACACGTTTTCGAACGTGCCACTCTATAGTACAGGAAAGCTTTCAAAAAAACTTTTAGTTGCACAGCTAAATAGAATTCCACAAGCAAACGCATCTAACTCCACTCTGTATATAGCCTAGGTGCAGGAAGTGACTAACCTTGAACTAACGCACAAGACTTGAATCCTTCCAGAATTAGGCTGCAAACATTTTCAAGGAATGTTTTTCCTATGACATTAAAAACTATAAAACAATATACAGTTGAACCCGTTTATAACGACATTGGCTTTTGTGACACCTCGTCTATAACGTCAGATATTCTGTGATACCAGTTAATTCCTCATTGTTAACTGTAACATTACAGTCCTCGGTTATAACAACACTCGTTTATAACGACACAAAATACGCAGTCCGTTTCATGACGTTACAACAGAGTTCAACTCTACTTAGATGAAACATCACAACAGTAGCCAATACTGAACATTTTTCTTTCCCTTCTTAGTCCATTTGTTACCATATATTCTTAATTCTAAATCGCACATAAATTATGTCCCCCGTTTATGCTAACGTATAACGAAACACACAAAGAAGTAAAAAATGAGTTCTGTATAATTTTTATTGCCATTTCCTAAGCAAACTAATGTGGTGGCAATATTATTTTGCAGCATGTGCCTCCCTATGCCTCAGCTAACTCCGGAGTATGAAAGAGTCATCATCTATGCACTACTAAAACCCGACGCCGCACAATTCAATATTTTAGAAACCATTAGACTCTGCCAGTTGGTGCAGGAGATTAGAATGTCTGAGGACTATTGTCGCGCGGATATCATGATATTTGATATCGCTAACTACACCCTGGCGCATGTGCCAAAGATCACCTTTGCTGACATAAAGAAGTACGAATTGTGTTGTTTGGTAAGTATTTCAATCACTATACATGTACAAACATTGCATGAGGCTAAAATAAAATTGTGTTGCGTCAGTTTACATCTGCATCGCTTACTGTAACCATTTCGAAAATTTACATTTACCCCAAAACAGAAAACGTTTATTTTTCTTTTCGCTTTTAGAGTAAATATCGGTACTTAGATAAGAAAGACATTAATCACCAACAAATGCACAAAGAGTTTTTTCATCAATTGTAACACACTCCTACATGTTTTGACCGTGCTGGGTCATCTTCAGGGAGAAATTATCCGTCGTCGTTACACTAGGTTGCACTATACAGTTGAGCGAGAATGTACTGTTGACTGTGCACTGCGCCAGGGTCGAAACATGTAGGAGTGCGTTAAAATTGATGAAAAATTCTTTGTGCATTTGTTGGTGATTAGTGTTTTTTGTATAATATAGTACACGGACATGGAACACATTAAATCGGTACTTAGATAATAAAAACATCTTCATGTACTTTAGAATTACTTTTACATAACCAAATGTTACCAGAACCATTTACCAGTTGTCAAATAGAGGTATTTCCGCAGGCGGAAGAACTTCCAGACTTCTCTCAATGGGCCATCTGACGGAAATGTGCCTTCCCTTTGGTCTGCACACCTTCTCAATTGTTCACATGATTCCGAAACAGAAAGACTAATTACCTTCCCTAATAACTTTGACTCCTTCACACGTTAGGCAGTAATTGACCTTATAAGAAAGATTCGGACGACTTGCGTAATATAACATGCCAATTCACGCCCATGATAATACTGTGCATATGAAAGGCCTCCAATAATAAATACTGCCACTTCGATAGTAACATATTCACATACCGCGTTTTATTATTGTATTTTTTGTTTATTCAGATGGTATTTATCCTTACCCATCCCATGGCACTACAGCCCGTTCTCGAGCCTTGGTCTGCCAGTTTAGCGAGATCCCCAAGGATATTCTGGTTCAAAATCTTACGCCGTTGTGTGATTTGGCAGGTGGTTTGTAGCGCTTCCAAGAGCACTGCTGAAGCAATATTCATGATTTCAATGGAGGAAACATATTTCGGAAAGTCCCCATATCCTAGCAGACCGAGTTAAGTATTTTATATACGTAAATAAATGAACAATATATACATAATACAGTTTTGCCCTAAAGTGAGGGTCTAAAAGTATTCTACATTAAACCTTGTACCATAATAACAAATTTGCTCACAGACCTGCCAAAATATGACATCGTATCACTCAAAGTCTGCTATTCCATTTAATTTTTGAGCTTCATTTGAAAGACAGTCAATGATCAAAAGATTATAAAATGTCGAATAATGAAACGATTTGCAAATGATTACAGCCGATGCGGTCCTCCTGAAAAACGAGACGATTTCACGTCATTTCCTAGAAACAAAATGGAAACAACAAAACCCTAGTGCGGATACCACCGGCAAATATTTTTCCGCCTTCACATGCCGAATTAGGCGGCAGATGTCATATTTTCCGGGACGCGATATTTGACACCCCTTTGTAGTACTGTGTGGTTATCGAAAACTGACGGACGTAACTTGAGTCATGTTTACCCAGAGTAAGTGTCTTATTTGTGTTGTTTCTCTTTCCACAGAGTGGGTACAACACTCGTGTTAAAGCTTTGCACATTTTGAACGCAGGACCGTGGGCTCAAAACCTAATTGCTATGCTCAAATTCGTACTAAAATCCAAAATTGCAGGAAGGGTAAGTGTTCCAACACATTACCTCTCTTTCACTCCACAGCTTACGAACCTCATCTTATAAATGTCCTTTCTCATAAATTAAAAGGTTCTGTTTTTTTTGCAGTCTAACACAAAATCTACAGATTTGTCTTCCTCTTCATTAGCTGTAACAACAAAATCATCTTTATCATCCGTCTTTTGGAATCATCCTAGTTCTCCTACTCACATTTTCCGCTACACTCTAACACATCTTTAACCTTTTAAAGCCTAGCGGTAACTTTACATACCACCAGGTTTAACATTAAAAAATTCTACGTGGTGCCCACATTGCGTTTATGTGTTTTGTACGGATCTCAGAACAAACAGCAACTTTTGCCTTATAAAACATTAAGAGACTGGTTTTTATAACCGAAGTGGAGAGTATTTACAGCGCGGTACGCACGGAGTCCTTATATAAAACAGATACGCTTCGCCTTTAAGGGGTTAAATATACAGGCCGACGTTTCACAATATGAAGAGTACATGCCAACTGCACACATAGCGCCTGATTACAGTCACGACGTTATGAAATTTGACGCCATTTTGTGCAATTGCAAAAGACCGACCAACCTGTGTGACGTCATGACCCACAACACAGTAGTTTGCACAACTAACTGACTCTGAGGCACCAAGTCTCATCATTTTAATCTGTATATAGGATCCATCCCCAGAAGGTGCGTTCAGTTAAACACAGACTATAAAATCGAACTCGGTTATAACGTTACGAAATGGACTGAATATTGTGTGTCGTCATAAGCGAGCGTTGTTATAGCCGAAGAGTATAATATTACGGTTAACAGTGGGGAATTAACTGGTACCACAGAACGTCTGACGCTATAGGCTAGCTGCCGTATAAACCGATATCGTTATAACCGGGTTCCACTGTATAGCACTACGTAAGTTGTAACTCTGTTAACCTGAACTTCACAGTTCCACTGTTTATGATCAAAATATGTTCTTGCTTCAGATCCAAGTTTATGGCAAAGACTGTACATCATTTGATGGACAAGTTCCAAAGGAAACACTTCCTATGGAATACGGTGGAACATGTGGCTCTGTCACAGAACACTGGGGTATGATAAAGCAGACCTCGATCTTACATTAATAGATAAAAGGGGCGCATCCAAAGAGGTGGCTGCTGGGCTGCAGCTCCCCCAGACACCCCCACAACAGAAATTTAAAAACACGGGTTTTGTAGATATTATGATATCAAAAGTTTTATTTGATTTCTCATTCAGAAGAAATCAGCCACTGAAATCGGCTGATGACTAGTACATTAGAATTTTGAAAAATAAATTAATGAAATTAACTAAACAGGAAGATATGACACTGTGGATGACTCATGAGCATGTATTTGTATTCGTAGGTATATAAATGCAGTTGCAAGCAGCGTTATGTTTACATAAAAAAGATACTAATAACATACTTTTTAAAATCAAAATATAAATTATATGTAGCCTCAGGGTCAACCCCACCCCCCACCCAAAAGGAAAAATTATGGGTGCGCACCTGCCAGATATATTTCATAAACGTTAGTAGATCTAAAAATGCTGGTTTTTTTCAGTCAAAACACAAATTCACAATTTAACAAATCAGCTAAATATTTCGAGTACAATTTTGTAGCATCATCAGGTCGGTCCAATGAATATAAGAAAGGAAATAAAACAGTCGCTTTATTGGTCGGAGAATTCGGATAAATATTGCAAATGTATTATGTCCTTCTTCTATTCTTGGGATCGGCATGAAGATGGCAACAAAAATGCAGCCGAAATATTTATCTGACCTTTCAAATTGTAAAACTACTTTCTGACAGAAAAGAGCGGCTTTCTTAACTGTAAACATGAAGGAGATGAATCACATTATCCTCTTAAAGCCTAGCGGTAACTTTACGTACCACCAGGTTTAACATTAAAAAATTCTACGTGGTGCCCACATCGCGTTTATGTGTTTTGTACGGATCTCAGAACAAACAGCAACTTTTGCCTTATCAAACGTTAACAGATTGGTTTTTATAACCGAAGTGGAGAGTGTTTACAGCGCGATACGCACTGAGTCCTTATATAAAACAGATACGCTTCGTCTTTAAAGGGTTAAGGTACGCAGAATTTGATCAACTTGCATGACACCATGCGCCTTATTGACATCTTTTAACATCGACAAATTCCGCAAAAGTCAAATTTAGCAACAATTTTACCTGATGGTCATTTTAAATAAATAAACAATCAGTTATTTTTACGTATGCACTGAATTTATAAATACGTTTCCGACGAAATTCAAACGTCACATCTTTAAAGTCTATTTAAATTTTACGGAATGTACTGTCAGTACAGTAATGGTTAATACCAGTACGTTCTTCAATTTGGAAGCGTGGAAACAAAGTTTAAAATCGATACAACATCACGTACGTGTGATCTGTAAGTACCGAGTGACAGTTTGCATTCTTAATTTTCAGATCGCTGGAAGAAGAAAGTCGAAAGCTACCACGATGTATTTTTGGAACGTGAGAAACAAAAGTCTGACGAATCGAAGAGACCTGGTCACACCATCAACAGCAGTGACCTTCTGGGATTCGAAGGGTCTTTCAGGAAACTGGATGTAGATTAGGGTCAGATGTTTTTCAAGAATGGTTTCATACCGGAAGTAGTGTTAATAATATTTAGCAGAGGCTGATACATCAGGGCTACACAGGCTACATTTATCGTATTCTGCACCAACTGCACGACATTTCTGACAGTCCATCCAGGCATCTCATGCTCCGCCTCACATACATGATACGCACTGCTGGTACAGTGCCTTCAAATATCTGTAACACATGTTTCATTGCGCCTGTAACAATCCTTATCTGAAACGTGCCCTCTGCGGTAAACTTCGCAGCACACAACTACATTTGGTCGTGTCGTCTAGGTTCAGAATCTTGATTCCGCCGACATTTACAGACACACATAAAGCAGAGCGCGAGATGTCTGGATGCAGCTCATGCTATGCGAACCTCTTTACTTACTATCAGCAGTCATATCACGGCAAGCATGTAAGGTGAATCAGCAAATAAATATATAAACCTAATCTAAATCGATACACAACTACGATAAATATTGCCATCTGTTTGCTCGTCTTTACTTCATCCTCTATGCTTCGTTTGTATTCAGAAGTCAGCATTATGATATAAACTTTAAAAAATGTAAAACAAATTTAAACCTAACACTGTAACCTCATTTTCATTTAAACCTTCATACCACACTCGGTGTGAAATTTTATCCGTAGCTTGTAACACTTTATATCATTATGGAAAACTCCAGGTATTCGATTCTTTGACGTAAATTTTATATTCGAACCGTGCATTGTCTTAGATATATTATTAGAAACCAACTCATGTACATTTATATGCATTTATATTTATGTGCATTAGTTGGTTTCTAATAATATATCCTTGACGTAAATTGTTATCCTAATACAACGCAGTACACACATTACAAGAATTCTGTAGCTCTTAGCTAATAAGAATCATTTAATGTTTTTACAAATTCTGCGTTGTTGCGCAATTACTATTTACGTACGTCACCTCATAATCGGGGGATCACGTAACAGTTTTGAAGCCTTAAGGCAAACTAGTATTGCTACCCATTTTTAAGTTGGCTGATATGCTGCCTTGCGAAGTTTACAAATAAATTCTAAAGTTTTGCTACAGCAAAGCGCTTTTCAAATGATCTGTGCTGTTGTGCTGGTATGTTGTACCCACACAGTAACACATTAACACTTATCCACCAGATCCAAATGCTTTTGGTCATAGATAGAACACTTACCGAGCCGGTAGCACATCTGTTTTGTACGTGGAATCTCACGGGTTGAGAACTCACTATGGAGACTGCAATCATTATTAATGTTTGCCAGGGTTGTTCTCAGTACCTCCTGAAAATAAATTAAAGAGCGCATCAGACTGCGTTACAACCCCGCTCACTCAAAATAGTTTCCACATCGTTAGTCACTTGTCATCCTGATTCCAGACGTTACATAAAATGACTTACTGACACAGCCTTCCAATTAAATGCCAGTAAGTAAACAAACTGACTGACTGACTGACTGACTGACTAACTAACTAACTAACTAGCTAACTAACTAACTGACTAACTAACTAACTAACTAACTAACTAAGTACGTAACTAACTAACACGGAGGCTATTTGTTGCCTGCCTTTACATATGAGCAGACAAAGTCAATTTCTTCTCTCAATATTCTAAAAAGATTGTACATTTTCTTTTTAAGTAATTTTCGAAAAAAATTGTTGTTCTGTGGTGTCATATTACTTTAGGAACTATATGTAAAAAATATAATATTTTAGTCCATTTCGCCTGGCACTTAGCATTTTATGATATTTTCAATCGGCAATCAGTGTACACTCACTCATTACGCATTGTAAAAATGTGTTATTACTATTTTCTGCTTGGTGTATTTTTGTGTTGTATTAATGTATTAGCGCTGACTTTTAAAACTGTCATTACAATGCTTTGCTAGAAATTAAATAAACAGAACTCAATGGAACTGATTTCAATAACCTTGTCCCTCCAGCTGAACTTTCTCCATTGCCTGCCTCAAATACAATATTTTACCCGTAAGAACACGCAGTTTCGGACACTGCGTCTCCTCTCTCGGGAAAGAAGTGGGGGGGTGGGGAGAAGGGAGTCCAGTCACCTTGTCCCAATACGTAATACCTCTACGGAGTCCTGCTAACCACATTTGTAGCTTCATTTGTAACTTCAAAACCACTAAAAGGTAAAGAATTTAAGTAGACTGTTCCTAATTTGAAAATGTCCATAACGTGTAACTATGAATTTAATTTGCATTATTTGAACCAACTGGTACACTAAGAAAACACAGTGTGTCAGTTTTCACATAATTCCAAATTATGTGAAACCTGATATATTGTGTTATTCGTTTCCGTGCATATGATCAATATATAAAAATACAGCCAACTTATGCACAATATTATTTTTTATTTATCTTTACTTGCCAAAACATGTCGGGAAGAAGATTAACAAAAAAAGATAAATAAATAAACAAACAATAATATTGTATATAATTTTACTCTGTTTTGATATATTGATATATTGTGTTTTCTTAATGTACGATTTGGTCCAAATATTACAAATTAGACTGTTCCTAAGCTTTATTTAAGTTTCCAATAATACCGATACACGATTTAGATTGCAAACTAGACGGCTATTATAATAAACAACACGGCAGGTTTAGTGCCATTCCAGTCTATGCGACCATATTTGCCCCTCCGGCCAGGGGGGGGGGGGCGGGGAGCCATATTGCATTCTACACATTGTGTGAGAGGAACATGACGTCATCAGTACAGCAAAACAGGTTTTCACAATAGTCTGTCTTTATTAGTTGAGTTTCAAGTACATTTCTTTAGACTTGTGCGGCAACATCAGGTTTTAGCCAGGACACATCCATTACATTGATCACGCCAACAGTTTATCTGTGCTGTTTATTGTGTTTTGAAAGGTTCTTGTTTCATCCGAGTTATACATAGCCTGTCCATCCTAGGTAGTTTCGTTCCTGATATGGGGCTGTTTGCTGTTCAGGACCTCCTCTTTCCACCCCTGTGTTTCTGGGAATTTCAGCAATAGACGAAAGTCGGTGGGTCTAACACTGACCAACAAATTCACAAGGAGAAGTGATGTGTATAAAATGTATTTGAGAACCCCTACACATGTTTCAGCAAGCAAGTTGCCAACTTCAGAGGACTTTTTAGTAGAACGCTACGAGAATTTATTTACATCCAATTAAAAAATAAATGGACATTAAAAATTACAGAGTATACATATTTCATAAGGAAGGCCTTGGACCCTGGAGGGCTGCTGCACCAATGGTGATGGTAGGTTTCAGAGTCATAATTCACAAATTTATAAATATAAAATATTTAAACCTAAAAACCATAACATATTTTACTTGTGGTAAAAGCAGTGGTTATAGATATTTCACATTAAAAGGCCAGAATACAAAAGGTCACAAAAAAGGTTCCATGGAACGATGCTGAAATATTAACTAACTAACTAACTAACTAACTAACTAACTAACTAACCAACCAACCAACCAACCAACTAACTAGCTCCATGGAGCAGAGGACTTCTTGAGAAGCTAAGAGTTTCTCAGCTAGTCAAGAAATTCCCCGCATTTTATGGAACCCGGAGGTTCATTACCGCATTCACAAGAGCCCGCCACCTGTCCCTATACTGAGTCAGCTCAATCCAGTCTATACCCCATCACACTTCTTGAAGATCCACTTTAATATTATCCTCCCATCTACGCCTGGGTCTCCCAAGTGGTCGCCTTCCCTCAGGTCTCCCTACCAAAATCCTGTATGCACCTCTCTTTTCCCCCATACGTGCTACATGTCCCGCACATCTCATTCTTATCGATTTGATTACCCGAATAACATTTGGTGCTGAGTACAGGTCATTAAGTTCCTCGTTATGTAGTTATGTAACAGGTTAAAAAGTACAGAGCGTTGAAATTACATTTTTCTGCTTTTTATAACTCTTTTTAGTGTTTCTGGGCCGTGCGTACAAGGGCCGTAATTGATCTTGTGTAGATACGAAATTCGGCGGGATTCGATCTCCTCCACCGCGCTTAAGAAGCATCTGCATCTCTCCATTCCCCCCACCCCCTCTCCCTTCTGTTTGAAGATTCCCCGCCTGAAGCATCCTACATCGATCTTAATTTTGTTCATCCCGGTGTGATATTCTAAATAGAGTGATAATAAACACAGTCAGACACACCACAGTATGTGCGTATGTATATCTATCTATCTATCTATCTATCTATCTATCTATCTATCTATCTATCTATCTATCTATCTATCTATCTATCTGTCTGTCTGTCTTTCTGTCTGTCTGTCTGTCTATCTATCTGTCTGTCTGTCTGTCTGTCTGTCTATCTATCTATCTATCTAATCTATCTATCTATCTATCTATCTATCTAATCTATCTATCTATCTATCTATCTACCTACCTACCTACCTACCTACTACCTATCTATCTACCTACCTACCTACCTACCTACCTAAATACCTACCTACCTACCTACCTATCTATCTATCTATCTATCTATTCATCTATCTATCTATCTATCTATCTATCTATCTATCTATCTATATATATATATACACACACACACACACACACACACACACACACACACACACACACACACACACACACAGTCGACCTCGGTTATAACGGATCCCAAGGGGAGTCCTAAAAAGATCCATTATAACCGAAGTCCGTTGTATCCAAGGTTCGGTTAAATTATGTTTAAAATAACATTTGAATTAATACCATCTAAGTTACTCAGGTTTTCAGTTTTATTGTACGTGCACATTTGGCACATCCAAGAGCACACATGACACATTATTTTGTTTTAGGGTGAAAAAGTCTGTGATGTTTGTTTGCTTCTTGGCGTTGGACAATCGCCTTTGGATGTCCTTTTCAATACAGTAAAATTTAATATCCAAATCATCACCTGCACCATGTGCAGCATAATACTGTGTAATTACCTTGAAACCTCTCAGATCGTCCTTTGTTGTCACAATTTGGCGTTCGCTTTCTAATTCACACGCACCGATTTCGCGTTCATCATCGTTATCATCAGTTACGGCACGGTCAGACACAGCAGCAACAATGTCACGATCACTGGGCACCTCTGAAACTGCTGTATTATCATCAATAGACACGCAGTCATGAAAGTTGACTCCATAGGGAATGGAAATACAGCGCGTAACTGCATCTCAGTCATTTTTGTCAGAGTCACAGCTTGGAAAATCTGATGAATCATTTGTCTCACCAGTATGAAGTCCCACTGACATACAACAGTTGATTATTGTTTCTGGCTCTACCATTTACCAAGCGCGACGCAAGAGTTCAATTGAATCGAGAATGTCGAACTGAAATGAAACTCCTTCTTCATGAACAGCTAATCGCTGGCGCACTAATTGACTGCAATAATATACCTTCAAATTTTTAATTACCCCAGCGTCCATCGGTTGAGTTTTAGAAGTTGTGTTAGGCGGCAGGAAATAAACTGAGACGTTTCTCACAGCAGCTGTGTTTACAGAATTTACACATTTGTTCTGAATAAGAGCGACGTTGCGCTTTTCGGCCATCATACGCCTATCAAATTTTAGCAGCCACTCATCAAATAACGTGGAAGTCATCCATGCTTTTCGATTGGCCCTGTATTCAACAGGCAGCCTATTTGCACTCTTGAAAGCCCGCGGCTTTGCGTACTTTCCTATAACAAGCACTGGCACTTTTCTGCAGCCATACATGCAGCACAAACTAAACACGCCACTCTTTCTCTGGACAATTTACCACCTGAAACACGTTCATTTTTAAAAGCCAGAGCGTCATCAGGTAATGCTTTCCAGAAGAGTCCTGTTTCGTCCGCATTGTAAATGTCACGCGGTGAAAATGTATCTAAAATTTGCCTTAATTTTATGGCCTTCCATTCATGCAGCAATAAGCCACTTTCACGAACAGACGCCGACTCACCGCACATTTTCTTAGACACAATGTTGTGACGAGTTTCCCATCGATCAATCCAGGCTGCGGAAATACTATGTTCATTGTGACCTAACCCCTTCGCAAAATTATTTGCCTCTTCCAACAGCACTCGACCGCTTATGGCCACCTCAGTATTGTTCATTCTTGTTTTCTTAAACCAGGCCAGCAAAACTACGTCGACGTCGTCGAATCGGGTCTTCCTGTGTCGCTGTGCGTCAGCACTATTGCTGCTGTTTTCAAAAGACTCTTTAATTTTTGTTGCATTTTTTAGCATATCTCCTAGAGTACTTGTTGGAATTCCAAAGCGTAGAGCAATATCCCTGTGACTTAAATGTTTGTTACTTTCCCAGAAGGAAACAATTTCATATTTATTAGATAAAGTTAAAGCATGGCGGTGGCGCTTCATGGTTTTACAACTGTAAAGCGAAAAAGTGAAAAGTTGTTTTAAACGCTGCTCTGAAAAATGAAGAAAAGTTACACACCACGTCTTGGCCTGCTGCAAATTTAAGCCAGTGCACGACCGGTGGGTGTGTGGGAGTTACGTAACTTACAGTGTACGTACCTGGTATGTACAGATGTATGCGCCATGAATGTAACTTCGCTAGTTGCAACAGATCACAGCGAACCAACTGACACAAGCGCAATACAATTCTTGAAGTAGCCTAAGTCATGGAAGCACCACACACCAAAATGCCCGAATGCTCCCCTCCTTTACGCACCAAGATGCCCGAATGCTCCCCTCCTTTACGCACCAAGATGCCCCAATATTCCCCTCCTTTACGCACCAAGATGCCCGAATGCTCCCCTCCTTTACGCACCAAGATGCCCCAATATTCCCCTCCTTTACGCACCAAGATGCCCGAATGCTCCCCTCCTTTACGCACCAAGATGCCCGAATGCTCCCCTTCTTTACGCACCTACCGTATTGCACAACATAACTTAAAATTCGTAAATACGAATTCGCACCTGTCTGGTCGGCCTGTACTGATATGTACCACTTCTTCGCCGAACAGTGACTTCTGTTTACGTACAGTAAGGCTTATAAATTCGCCACCTAAAAGTTTACAAGTAAATGAACCGACGCCAAGCCGTAACTGCTTTATGACAGGGCACTCTACCCCCAAACGCCATGAAGATGCTCGCATATGCCAATTACTTTCCCACTGGTGCATCAAAGCAAGAGAAACCATGAGGTCGACTGTCCCAGCTTATCCATTATAATTGCTAATGGTTGGACCTTGTCCTTAGGAAAGCCAAACAGAGTGCACAATTACAAGTCTTCACGGCGTCTCCGGGTACAAAATGCTATCAAATTACACATGCAGTCTTCATGTCAATGTGAGGAGTGATCCCCCTGCGCTCGAACACGCTGTATCCGTTGTGAACTGTAGATTATTTGGCAAAAAAACGGTATATCCGAGGAAAATCAGCTGTTGGGGAACGTCGGGGAAATCCGATGTGACCGAAGATCCGATATATAAGACACCGGTGTGACCGAGGTAGTTACTGGGATAAAGCATAGGGAAAGGGCCGGGCAATGATAGAAACGCCCGTTATAGCCGAAGTCCCTTATAACTGAGGCCGGTACAACCGAGGTCGACTGTATATATATATATATACACACATGTATGTATATATATATATATATATATATTGCACACTATGTCATGTACTCTAAGGTTGTGCCAATATACTACATGTTTCGGCTCGGCCGAGTCACCATCAGGTACGTGTATAAATGTTAAAACTCAGATCCTTAATCAAACAATATAAAATGGCGTAAAAATAGTGTAAAAGCATTAGTGAGACTTCGCCAGTGCACTGGTTTTGACTGTAAAACCGTTCCGAGGAAAACTGGTGTAACTTAAGCCTAAGCTAATACAGTGATTGATCCAGCATCCATCCATATGTCGTTTTGCTTTTTGTTTTTACAGTCAAAAACAGTGAACTGGCGAAGTCTCACTAATGCTTTTACACTATTTTTACGCCATTTTATATTGTTTGATTAAGGATCTGAGTTTTAACATTTATGCATGTACCTGGTGATGGCTCGGCCGAGCCGAAACTTGTAGTATACTGGCACAATCTTAGAATAAATGACGTAGTGTGCAATATATATATATATATGTATATATATATAGACACACACACACATACTGTGGTATTTCTGACTGTGTTTATTATCACTGTACCACTTATTTCCTTCATGGTGCTGCAGGATGTCGTCACCTCTCGTCCCCACAGATCTTTCAATTCCCATATAGTGACAACGATATCTTCTTTTCGTTTCGGCTATCAGCCTCTGCCTTCGGACATCAGCGCATCTGATTTTGATCAAGTAGCACGTAGTTCTTAATTCTGTTTTAACCGTCTTTTTGCTTAATTTTTAAAGATAAAATCGGATTCGTCATATTCTAAGCAACAAACTACATATAAATTCATCCTCAGCGGTGCTTGTGTTACGTACTTCCGATGCCTGTGATCAACATAACAGACGTGGACTTAGCAGACCATTAAAACATCCAATTTTTCGAAGAAAAATAAAGGAATTTTTATTCTGAAATACAATATTTAAACAGGCACACACGAGAAGTACCGGATAATTTTATGGGTAATATACACCCAAAAATATCCCGCATTGTAAAAAAAGAGATAAAACATTCATTTGGCGAATTTTACATACCGCAAAAAAAAGTGCACGCCTGCAACAACGCAACTAATCGCACAAAAATCTGCAGCACTTTAGAGCTGTCAGTTTCTTTGCACGTGCACTCAGTTCTGCTGTAATCCGATACTGGCGTTCTTTTAAGACTTCCTTTTATGAAATATCGCGTAATAAAAATACACTATTGTCACACAACCTTGTACCAACAAACTGGTCTCTAAAATCACGCGATAGCCAAAATGTTTGGGCGAATATTCGCATTATATATACAGCCTTCATTCATTCAACAATCGCAGTACAGCCGATTCGCTTTAACGAGACACATGTAACAGCAGAATGACTGTATGAACTTACACGTCCGTACACATGTATCATTCTATCACAGAACTGCAGCAAAACAAACTCAGTTCTACTTACAGTTGACATGTAATAAATTTGTACTTCTACCTGTAAGCAATACAATAGTATTTATACGGTGGCAGGGGTTGAAAACGAAGACGCCGGTGGCTCTGTTTTAAACAACGCAGTGTCACTTCACAGCACACAGTAATGCCCACAGCCAATGCAGATGTTATCTATTTTAATATCTTGAAACACTGATAAGATTTGCGCTATTACGCAGCGTAGAGTGGTAGTCCTGTACCGAAGTTTCGGGACAACGTATCGTTCCCATCTTCAACACTCAAGGAGTCCAAGAAGAAAGTTTTATTCTTGGTTTTCTTTTTGGACTTTTTCAATTCGTCAAACTGAGATTCCGTCATTACTAGACAGTTGGGTTACAAGCACACCTTCTGTCGAAACGTCGTGTCTACAAAGAAACTGCTTGTTCTTATACTTCCCAAAAACACAACAGGCTTAAGTGTTGGCGTGTTAAGAATATGCCACGAATTTTTCTGCGTCCAGTAAATTTGTTTACGCGACAAAATGCTCTTTCGTAAGCGAGTTACCTATGTTTTAATTTTAGTATTAGGGGGTTTAGACATCTATTACTGGAACACAAACAGATACATGCACAGAAACACGTAAGTAAATACTGACAACTCTTGTTGTTGTTGTTGTTGTTGTTGTTGTTGTTGTTGTTGTTGTTGTTGTTGTTCAGAGTATAGGGGTTTTGCCCCAGTACTACTATATATCTTTCCCTGTAATATTGTTTTCTTTCGTTTGTTTGCTTGTTTACTGTTTGTTTTGTGTATCTGTTCTGTTTTTGTGTTGTGTTTGTGTTTTTGTGCTGGTTTTATAATAGGCATTTTTGCTGTTACGCCTGCCCGTTAATAAATACCGATTGACTGATTGTTGGTTGATTGATCGAGTGATAGATCGATTGATTGCCATCATCATCGTCATCAGTAGTAGTAGTAGTAGTAGTAGTAGCTGCGGCAGCAGAAGCAGTGGTTTTAGTAGCAGCTGTTTACAGAGTGGGACAGCGTTCACTCTGCATTGTTAAAGATGTATTAGTAGACTACAGTTCACTAAAATTCATTCAAAGTAATGTGAATTCAAACACAAATGTTTGCCATTATTGAGGAACGCTACAACGAAGTTACTTGTACAAATAACATCCGTCAGATGTCGTCCATCAAGATTGATGCACTGATGTACTCGGTGCATAACGCTTGCCACTACACGGACATGACAGGTGATACGATGTTTCTTTCTTCAGACGTCCCCAGTTTGAGATTGTGTAAGTCTACCGAACTTGTCTGGAACATTTTTCTTTTTAAACAGTCCTGTAGAAAGGTTATCACAAACCCACATATCGGGCGAACGGCCTGACCAAGAAATGTCGCCACAAAAGTTGCTATTTTTGGAAAAGTCTCTAAACTCTAATGCACGGTGAACAGCCGAATTCAGATCTACGTTCTTATCAAATGACGTCCCTAGCAGAACCTATAGCGAACTTAAATTTCCATGTTGTCTCCGGGCTGCCCCAGTAATACCTGATTCAAAATGATGAATAAAACCCGATCCACCCTAAAGTATGCCTTCTGACTCTTTAAATTTATCTCCTGTTTCAAACTCGGATATTTCTAAATTTTTGAATCTCTATGACTATACACAGCTGTTGTACTTTATAACATTGCAGGTTATATTATAGAAGATTATTATGAGAATTTTAAACAATCTCATTAAACACGTTTTTAACCACGTGTTTTCAGGTGATTATTATCAACTTGCGAAGCAGGCTCTGAAAATGTTCGCACTTGAGTTAAGCTATTTTTAACTTCCTTCAGCGTTAATCAATAAATGATGCATTAAGATGAGAAATTAAAACTCAAACAGACTTCATATTATTAACCCTTTAAAGACGAAGCGTATCTGTTTTATATAAGGACTCAGTACGTACCCCGCTGTAAACACTCTCCACTTCGGTTATAAAAACCAGTCTCTTAATGTTTAATGAGGCAAAAGTTGGTGTTTGTTCTGAGATCCGTACAAAACACATAAACGCAATGTGGGCACCGCGTAGAATTTTTTAATGTTAAACCTGGTCGTATGTAAAGTTACCGCTAGGCTTTAAAAGGTTAAGCCACATGTTCACGGTTTTATACGCCCCACATGCACAGCTTATCCTGTTAAAAACGACCAGGATAAAAATTGGTATAATTTGGAGCACTTCACACGCCTGTTTACCTTTAGATACGAAATGTCGCTGGAAGTGATAGAACCTCCAAGTAAGGAGGCACTGGAGAAAGTCACGAGTGAGTTTGGCCTGAATGAACGGCGAGTGAGAGAAGCTGTAGAACAGCTGAAGAACTGGATAGAACTGCAGCCTCATCTGCCCAAAGAAACTGGTACGTTTGGTAAAGACTGTGAAGAGTACCACACTGTTCATAATAACATATTCACCATTACGTGTTGCCAATAGAGTGTGTTAATCAGTTCCATTTCATTCCCGAATAAACTGTACCATTATCAACGTCCGCACAAAAGACCTGGTGCTCTAGTTTATAGCAGTGTATCCATCCACTCGAACTTAATGACCTGTACTCATCATCAAATATTATTCGGGTAATCAAATCGAGAAGAATGACATGGGCGGGGCATGTAGCACGTATGGGGGAAAAGAGAGGTGCATACAGGATTTTGTTGGGAAGACCTGAGGGAAGGCGACCACTTGGGAGACGCAGGCGTAGATGGGAGGAAAATATTAAAATGGATCTTCAACACGTGGGATGGGGCATGGACTGGATTGAGCTGGCTCAGGATAGGGGCAGGTGGCGGGCTCTTGTGAATGCGGTAATGAACCTCTGGGTTCCATAAAATGTGGGGAATTTCTTGACTAGCTGAGAAACTGTTAGCTTCTCAAGAAGACCTCTGCTATATGGAGTTGGTTAGTTAACACTGTGTTTGGAATTTTACTGAACGTGTTATGGGTTAAATTGCTAATGGAGCGCCCGAATGATTCAGCCTGTAATAAACTGACAGGAATATTTAAACTATTTATTTATTTACTTTTACTATATAGTTAGTTAGTTAAGTTAGTTAGTTAGTTAGTTAGTTAGTTAGTTAGTTAGTCAGTCCGTCAGTCAGTCAGTCCGTCAGTCAGTCAGTCAGTCAGTCAGTCAGTCAGTTAGTTAGTTAGTTAGTTAGTTAGTTAGTTAGTTAGTTAGTTAGTTAGTTAGTTAGTTAGTTAGTTAGTCAGTACCCATCCACTCACCATCCTTAAGCGCATCTATCAATTCATTATACCCAATCATTATTCCACGCGCTCCTTCTATTTGTTGATTCAGCGATACACCCGATTTACCATTTCGTCCCAATCCGTATATTAATTCTTACAGAGAGCCTTGCATTGAATCGTTAGGTAAGACTTGCACACGTATACGTAATACTCTGCGGCGGAAACACGTTGCCGAGTCACGGCGTCTGCTTGCTGCTGCAACATGTGGTCAGAATTACGGAAGAATAAATACTAGGCAATCACTGCAAGAACTTTCGATACGAAAGTTCTGTTACTGGAATGTCCAGTTAATTGTAATCAAACACGCCACATAATTCTACGAACAGATTACAAATTAGCTCCAAATAATGAAGAAAAACTGCGACAAGTTTCAGGTGGATTTTGCTACGGAATAACTTTGATTTCAGGTTTCCGCTGCGATGCTGCTGGTATCTGCGCTCTTCTGAGACATCACGTGGCGTCGTGTGGTAATTATTTACCGACGTTTCGAGACAACGTATCCGTGCCATCTTCAAGGGCAAAGAGTCTAAGAAGAAAAGAAAACCTGCAAGCTGCGAAGTAATTTCTACATGGGAAAGTGCTCACAGTGACTAGCAGTCAGTATGCTATGGCATTATTCTTTCATTGGAAGCGTCGCAATGTGCTTTGTTAGATGTTCAAAACTGTTACGCAGAGTCATGCTGCATCCTTCTTCAGGGTACAAAAAATTCTGTATATCCTATTTAACAATAAATCTACACAGCATCACGTCACAGAATAAAGTAGGATCCCATACGAATTCGAAGAAAAACATTTGAACAGCGTATCTTGATTTGGGTCTTGCCGGTGTATTATTCTAAATACAGTGATAATAAACACAGTCAGACACACAAGAGTATGTATATATATGTGTGTATATATATATATATTGCACACTATGTAATTTATTCTAAGGTTGTGCCAATATACTACATGTATAAATGTTAAAATTCGGATCCTTAATCAAACAATATAAAATGGCGTAAAAATAGTGTAAAAGCACTAGTGAGACTTCGCCAGTGCACTGTATTTGACTGTAAAAACAAAAAGCAAAACGACATATGGATGGATGCTGGATCAATCACTGTATTAGCTTAGGCTTAAGTTACACCAGTTTTCCTTAGAACGGTTTTACAGTCAAAAACAGTGCACTGGCGAAGTCTCACTAATGCTTTTACACTATTTTTACGCCATTTTATATTATATGATCAAGGATCTGTGTTTTTAACATTTATACATGTACCTGACGATGGCTCGGCGGAGCCGAAACATGTAGTATATTGGCACAACCTTAGAATAAATGACGTAGTGTGCAATATATATATAGATATATAGATATATATACTGTGGTGTGTCTGACTGTGTTTATTATCACTGTATTTGAATGATGCTTAATACTGACAAACTTCTAATTATAAACTATCCTCTTCTACGCTGAAGAGGAAGGAGAAGGCGTATAGCGACTAGGCTGCAGGCTGGGGGCCCGGGCTTCGAATTCCGGTACGGCCAAGAGATTTAGTATAATTAGATATAGGTTTTTCAATGTACGATTAGATATGGTATCAAAAAGATAGGCTATGCTCGTATAAACGAAACATAGAGGCGCCTTCGCGTAACCATTGTTGCAGTGGAAAAGCAATATGTATTACATCGTACATATTCTGAGTGCGTGTCTGTAGCCTTAATTATCCAGCATGCAAAGCGCATGCGCCGTATTATATTGTCATCTGTGACCTGTCTGGTTCTACCATATTTTTCCACGTTGTCTCATAAATGGCACGATTTTCGGAAAAAAGTTACTGAACATAAAATGTGTGTTTTTGATTTTCTCTACAAATTTCGTCTGAAGCATTTCTGATTCTAAGAACAATTCAGCGAGATATTATCATAAATGTACGCAGGTATTCATGTAAAGTACCTGTTATTATTGTCAGATTTCAATGAAACTTGTATTTTCTCAGCATATTTTCGAAAAATATTTACAATTTAATAAAATTCCGTCCAGTGCCCGTCGACTTGCTCCATATGGACAGACATGACCGAGCCAATAGACGTTTCCCAATTGTTGCGAAGGCGATTATTAATTATCTGTAAAGCCACCTCTTCAGCTGAATTCAGTCGTCATCAGCTGGTTCGTATGCGTGATAAAGAACGTGCAGAAATATTGCATTAATACTGAATAGCAGGCACCTTACACGAGACCCATATAAAAGTATTATCATCCTCCTGGTTGTAAACAGCTTTCAAAACTGGTCTCACATATTAATGGAATAAAATATATGAAGGACAAATGTAGGGTAAGAGGAAGGTATCCGTTTTTCTTGGTTCTTATTTTTAAAGTAAAAAACACTTATGATTCATTTATGTCACGATTTGTGGTTACAAAATGAGTGCAGAAAACCGATGCCTATTTTCAAATGCAGATTACGTATTTGTCTGGCGGAAGTAAATATGTTTTTATTTTGCAGATTTGATATCGTTAAGCCATGAAATATCATTTTTTTCCCCCTCGTGCTTCTACATAACGTCATGGAGTTTGGCAGATACCAACGTTTCGGAGGAACTATTTATTTCTGCATTCAGTGCTGAAGTAAAATTTCAAGTAAATGTTCTTCGGAGTCATGACTTCAAAAAATGCCTCCATCTCAAAACTTGGATTTATTTAACTCGCATCCACGATGCATCCGCCAGCATGCTTTCCATTAGAATAATTTATTTTATACAGGATGTGCTCGTTGATGTATCAAATCACAAAATGCGTGTTTTTTAACTACCAATCACACACAAGGACCTGTATAGCACACATAATCTTGGTAACTAGTTTTGACTCCGGAAATAGTAGAACGTGTACAAAATAGCTTGTTGTAGGCGATTTACAGTTAGATAAAGATAAGTCTTGTGATTAGAATTATTGTAATTAATATGTGCCTCTGCTACTATAAAATACTCTTTCTGCTAACAAATTTCCACAAAGGTAGCACTAGCATAACCAAATTCTAGGGCTAGGTGCAATTTTCTACACTCCCCATTAAAATTTTCTTGCTCGTTGCATACGTAGGGGCATCAATATCCCTGTGGAGCCGCCAATAACCTTCATTTTCTGTCCTTTAGACCTTAATGTAGACGCTGACTGCCGGAATTACTTTCATTTTAAATGTCCATCCCTCCAACTGAGTGAGACAGCGTTTTCCCTTTCGTCCATAAAGCGTTATATTTAATGGGACATCGGCGGCCCGTTTGGCCAATAGAGATTAAATCCACCCTGTCCTTTTACCCGTAAAAATTTGAAAACGCGAGGATTGATTAGACGATTTTTTCACGTAATTTAATACTGCGGACTTTTAACGAATCACTGTTCAACTTGTTCAATCTTGTTAAAATCGAAATACAGTGACGTCTAAATTTTGCCACAGTTTTATAAGTGTACACATTAATGTGCCACATTATGACAATAACAACATTTTAACTGGCAACTAATGCCTTAAACTTTTATTGTGATGGAAAGAATAACACAGAAATATAACCAATCACTTAAATAAGTGCAAATTTTGGAAAAATGGTATTTAGAAGGAATGTCTAACGTACCCTAAGACCATCAGCCTGCAACAGGTAAACAGGATAAATATGGGAGACAGGCTGGTGTTGGCTTACAGATCCTCCAAGTATATTCCCTGAGGTGACCCTTGTGGTAATCCTAAACCTATAACCCAATCATACATACATTTTTTAATCTCTCTTTATTACTATTTCGCGCTGGTTTAGTTTGTAGAACGTATGTTTGGCAGCTTGTATCTGTCCATAAAGGGGAATAAACCACGGCGTTAAACGAGGTACTAATTTCGTAAGAGGTGTGGCTAAGTATAAATATAATATGGAATAAAATACTGAAGAACCCGTTTATAACGGCGCCTATTTATGCGACACCTCGTCTATAGCGACAGATATTATGTGGTATCAATTAGTTCCTCACTCTCAACCACAACATTACACTCCTTGGTTAGAAAAACGCTCGTTTATAACGAAACGAAATATTCAGTCCCTTTCATGACGTTATAACCGAGTGTACTACAATACTGAAGTTATTACATTTACATGTTATTTCAACTCTTTCAAGTTATTTTTGTAGCAAGCTGCGCACCGCTCCATATGATAATTACAGGCCTCTAAGCAACCCTGATGTCATTTTGTGACAGTAAAAGAAAAGTACATTTATCCCCCTACACACCAGTGTTGGTATAACTCCACTCGTTCTTAACTTCGGCACTGGATTGAGATTAGTGGTCAGCCTTACACCCCGTATGCTTTGTCCTCGGAAAAAGAGTCCCGGTGACCTCTCTCGTGTGTACGCTGCTTCTCTATTTCAACCACAAAAAGACGTGTTAATATACAGCTGCTAAACAGGGGAGTGGAGAACATTACACAACGAGGAACGTAATGACCTGTACTCATCATCCAATATTATTCGGTTAATCAAATCGATAAGAATGAGATGTGGGGGACATGTAGCACGTATGGGGGAAAAGAGAGGTGCATACAGGATTTTGATGGGGAGACCTGAGGGAAGGCGACCACTTGGGAGACCCAGGCGTAGATGGGAGGATAATATTAAAATGCATCTTCAAGAAGTGGGATGGGAGCATGGACTGGATTGAGCTGGCTCAGGATACGGACAGGTGGCGGGATCTTGCGAACGCAGCAATGAACTTCCGGGCTCCATAAAATGCGGGGAATTTCTTGATTAGCTGAGAAACTGTTAGCTTGTCAAGAAGACCTCTGTTCAATGGAGTTAGTTAGTTAGTTAGTTAGTTAGTTAGTTAGTTAGTTAGTTAGTTAGTTAGTCTGGTTAATATAATTCAGCCTACACTTCATACACTGACAGACAGGTAGAGGCAGGCGGGAACACAAACATTTGCGATTTGATAACACACAGATCCAAAAAATGCGCACGTGTGCTTAACTCTAGGGCGATGTATACGAAGGTCAGCAACTTCTTCAGACGCCACTTATATAAACATCTCGTCCCTTCGATAAGGTTCATTCTGGCGAGGGGAACAGTACACAAATACCGCAGTCCACTGGACCAGTCACTACAAGCACCTGTGAGCGTTTCTGGTAAGCAATAATGTGACAAGATGAAGAAAAATTTGTCTTCTAGGATGTGACGTTCTGTGATTTAGTGAGTGCGAAAAAATGACATCATTTTGAAAGAACCTGATGCTTGCGTTTACAGGCAGGCAAAGCCTCGAGTTGAAGCACTAAATTTCTGCGAAGTATATAATTACCAAACTGCACGACGTCATATCCCAAAACACAATAATGTTCTTAATCGTCGCTTTGACAAATTCAATCCAATACTTAGACGTCTCTTTTATAACACTATTTGTTGCGTATTACGCATATAGGAAGTGAAGAAATACTTCTGCTACATGAGTATGAAGGAGATTTAACCTTTTAAAGCCTAGCGGTAACTTTACATACCGCCAGGTTTAACATTAAAAAATTCTACGTGGTGCCCACATTGCGTTTATGTGTTTTGTACGGATCTCAGAACAAACAGCAACTTTTGCCTTATAAAACATTAAGAGACTGGTTTTTATAACCGAAGTGGAGAGTGTTTACAGCGCGGTACGCACTGAGTCCTTATATAAAACAGATACGCTTCGTCTTTAAAGGGTTAAAACACTTCTGAGCTGTGCATCGTGCTTTGTGACACTAAGATATCTGGTAATATTTGCAGTTTTAAGAATTGCATAATTGTGATTACAAAATGGCGTTATATGTCTTAATGATCCACTCCCATTGACTTTTAACACAGCTAATATATGGACTGGATTCCCTACATGAACTTTCAGTCTGCAAGTGTCCAATCATCATCTCATCCCTGCCCTACAGACAAACAAGGGTGCAGTGACAAAAGCTCTTGCATTCTTCCCCCGTTCGCATAACGTGTAAATATGTAGTAATTGCTTCAGCAAACTGTGATAACCCACTACCCATTCACTGATAATGTACAGTGTTTGCATTGCGTTTATCGTCGCAGCAACGAGTCGTCTTACGCTGCCTGCAAGCTACCGACTGCTGGTACTCGCCATGACGTCACATCAGAGGTTGGCACGGCCCTCTGTTGGATTGTGGTCGCACCGTTCTAAAAAGGATTCGGTTCTTCTAGGATATAACTCTGCCTCAATGGGTAATCGGATCCCGATGTTTCGAAGCAACGTAATGTCCTCATCTTATGGGCGTAAATCATGGGTCTCCAACCTGCGGCCCGCCAAGTTGTATTATGCGGCCCGCGGCCACATTTTTAAATCATGTAGGCCTACATAGTATGAAAATTACATAACAATATAGGCGGTTAGGTATACCACTAATTGTTATTTTTCCATGTGCGGTCCGTGAATCAGCCCACAATAACTGGTGTGGCCCTTTGTCATAAAAAATTCGGAAGCCCGTGGTCTATACAAATGTCCTGAACCTCAAACTCACATATGTAGCAGTAATCTAAACGGACTTTTTGATGCAAAGAGTTGGGGACTTAACGAATTCCAGTACATTCCTATGCGAAGAACAGTAACTAAGTTTTTACTCGCCTTGAACAAAGTAATTAACTGCATCCTTTACCGCCCCATCTAATAGAACGATAAATTCCTTAAATTTAACATATATGTGTAAGGGAGGTAAAATATGTAGTAAGTACACACAATATGTATAATGTTATATAGGATGAAAGAAAAATGCACGGCCAAACCTACAAAAGGTGAATCTACAAAACAATACAACAAAAGTTATATACAACTAAGCCTTCTGGAGCATGGTTTCTGAGTGACGGCCTTCTTACGATTAGAGCAAGTGGTGTCCACTTTGAGCTTCAACGCAGGACGTTGTACGTTTGAACAGTGACTGCTTGAATCTTCGGAAAATTCCATGTGTCATACAAATCGTCTTAGATCCATTCTGCATTCGTTGTTGCAAGTCCTGGACGTCAGTGACTTCTGTAGCACAAACAGTAGACTTTAGATGTACCCAGAGTTAAAAATTCAAGGGAATTAAATCAGGGGAACGGGCGGTCCGTGCTGTTGGTCGACCTCGTCCTATCCACTGTTCCGGAAACACGCTATTCAAGAATTCCCAAAATGCAAGAAGAAAATGTGGCGGAGCGCCATCTTACATGAACCATAAACGAATCCCAGTCTGGAGATTCACATCTTACAACAGCTTTGGAATGAAGTTTCTTAGGAAATCGCGGTAAACATTCTCAGTCAGACGTGGTGGAAGAAGGGATTGTCCCAGAAGTCTGTCTCCTGCAGCGCCTGCATGGAAACTAAAGGCGGACACTTTGAGCACCTTCTTTAATTGTCAGGAGGCCAGAACTCGGCATCCAAGCTTCAAAAGGCCTATGTTCATATAATATCTGTTTCTTGTACTGTGGTGTAGATTCGCCCTTATCAGGGTTGGCCGCACATTTTCCGTGTATCCTGTGATCATGTATAACGATAGTAGTAGTAGTAACAATAATAGTAATAACACTCTACTGCAAACACCAAACAGTCTCTCCTCCAAACACACGGAACAACACGCCTATTATAAATAATTACTAAGAACGTACGCGATAAAACAGACAAAGAGCCCGATGCCATAAAGGATTACAACACCACATGAGTTGGGACATCATCTAAATCCAAAGGAAAGGGTCCGAACTTACACCGTTTTCTAAAACACGGGCACATGGGAAGCAGTGACTGGGATTAAATGTTTTAATCGTTTAAAGCCTAGCGGTAACTTTACATACCGCCAGGTTTAACATTAAAAAATTCTACGTGGTGCCCACAATGCGTTTATGTGTTTTGTACGGATCTCAGAACAAGCAGCAACTTTTGCCTTATAAAACATTAAGATATTGGTTTTTATAACCGAAGTGGAGAGTGTTTACAGCGCGGTATGCACTGAGTCCTTATATAAAACAGATACGCTTCGTCTTTAAAGGGTTAATAGAAATACTGCATCTCTTACGTAACACATTTTAATGTACAATTAAATATCAATATATTACAGTGTCGGCTGTAAGAATATATCAATTGTTGATATGCAGAATTGATATCGCTATTATTATATTTAACCATCGGTTGTTTGCAAGCTTTCTTCTTAAACATTTTAGCTGGTGCCTGATGATGACTTTTATTTAAGCCGAAACATGTAGCACGAGTACGATTGACAATAAAATATTCTCAAAATATTGTTGTCATAGATGGTGCTATCTGCCTAATTTTATACATCACAGCGAGGTGTCCAATCCTTACAGATAGCAATTATTTACCTAAACATCATTAACTGAGTGGTCTTTCTAAAGGACACGGAAGGGTGGGTGGGGGGGAGGTTTCTCTGTATCATTTTGGGTACCTTTTCTTAAGGATGCACAAAGCAGGTACACACATTTACGAAAAATCGAGGAACCACCACATAACTCTAGGTGCCAGAACGGAGAAACTAAGCAAGTTCCATACTGAGGACCCACAAATAGAGTTTAACTCGGTTATAATGTCATTAAAGGGACTGAATATTTTGTGTCGTTATAAACGAGTGTTGCTCTAACCCAGCAGTGTAACGTTACTGTTAACAGCAAGGAATTAATTGGTACCACACAATATCTGACGCTATATACGAGGTGTCGCATAAACCGATATCGTTATAACCGGGTTCGACTGTATTAGGCTCCACCTTACAAACGTTAGCCGCCAAGGTGACCAGGATTCTTTGCACCCCTGGCATACAGACACAATGCATGTTAGTTACAGCAACCCACTACCATTTGCGAGGCGTCTGTAAGACTTGTAAATAAACACTCAATATATTGCGTAATATTGGTACTTTGTATAAATTTTGCAAGTCACATGTCTTCGGAAGGAACATTACGTCATTAAGGCACAGAAAGGTCACATTATATTCTTCTGTTCCGGCGGTGGGGTTTGGGGAGGGGGGACGTGTACAAAGCCTGTTTTAATATGCCACCGCGTAATATGCTGACTGCGACCGTGATGAGACTACGCGCTTCCAAACAAGTTCTATATTTCTCCAGCACTGGACAAAGCTACCATCACAATGGGAAGAAGACTATGGGTGAGTATTTTTAAGTTATCGCGTAAGACTGATACAATATTTGTTGAACACAAGGGGGCTCTGGGATTGACAGTAGCGTTTGTTAAGAAGTAGGCCGACTGCTCTATTTGCAGTGATGAGAGATTGAAAGAGATGGGACGAGTATCATGAACTGCGAGTTCGCAAATGTAGGGAAGGAAGCAATACTTGATTATACTAAGGTGCATACATCCATAACATTTGTGGAAAACACACGGAAAAGACCGCTTGGATTAGATGCGCGTAGATGGAAGGATAAAACTAATGAATAAAGATACAGGATGGAAGAGCGTAATTGCATTCATATCAGGATACGAATCCTTGACGGGTCCTTTGAAAACGGTAATAAAATTTCGGATTCTATAGAAGTTGTGAATTTCCTTGACTAGCTGAACCACTATCAGCTTCCTTACAAGGATAGTGTTCCATGCAACGAGTTGGCTGTAATTACAATGTTATCCAGGAGGTCCAGAGGAGAGTAACAAAAATACGTCGTGGTAACCGTAAACTGGCCAATCGATTGATTCTTGTTTAGTCTTCTATAACGGAATTAACCTTTAGAAATTGAGTAAACCATGAGAAGCCTCAATACTTAACACAACCTTTCCCTTCCAATGATAATAAATACGAGCAAGTCTTACCAAATAACACCGTATCAAGTATACACATTATAAAGTATTAATGGAAGGAAAATATGGTGCCGATCACAGCGATAATTCTACGGTGCTTCCGGTCTGGGATCGCTTTAACACTGGAATCGCGGGTTCGCATTCATCTCCAGAAACAGGTGAGTGCGTTGTGGGCCGATCCCCCACCCAAAGCGTTTTACCTAAAGCCCAAAGAATTCACAGTTTCATAACGCAATGTATAAGTACCCACATCCGGTACTTCCGGGACCAAACGTTTGCCGGATATCGCAGTTTTCCGGATATTAGAAGGTTATATCCAGCACGTATCTTAGTGTACCTAGCAGCCTAACCATTTAATTTGTCACTTGATATCTTGTCCCTCTGGCGCGCGGTCTAAGGCGTAGGTCTGCGGCCGAGCGCTTGCTGGGGTCGTGGGTTCGAATCCCACCGGCGGCATGGATGTTTCTCTCTTGTACAGTGTTTGTGTTGTCAGGTAGAGGTCTCTGCGACGGGCCGATCCCTCGTCCAGAGGAGTCCTACCGACTGTGGTGTGTGATGAAGTGAAAATAAACAACTTCGACACCTACTGTGAACAAGTAGGTAAAAGAGGGAAGGACTACGAACGAAAGATATCTTGCCCTGTTTCCCGCCAAACTTTCTCTCCGTTTTTATCACTACGTACGAAATATGGCATAAAAAATTTAAACAGGACAAGAAATGTAAATATAATGTAACACTGATGCGCTTTCGCATAACTATTGTTGCCATGGAAAAGCAATAATATTAAATATTGTGAGCGTGTGACTGTATTCTTGTCCTAGTTACCCAGCATGCAAAGTGCACGCTCCTTATTATATTGTCATCTGTGGCATATCCGGCTCTACCATATTTTTACACATCTCATAAACGGCGCGATTTTTGTAACGAAGTTATAGAAAACAAAATATTTGTTTGCTTTTCTCTAAAACTTTTGTCTGAAACATTTTTCATTATAAGAAGAATTCAGCGAGATATTATTATACTTATACATGGACCTTCATGTAACGTACCCGTTATTCTTGTCAGATTTTAATGAAACTGGAATATTCTCGACAGATTTTCGAAAAATACTCAATATCAAATGTAATGGAAATCCTTTCAGTGGCAGCCCATATGTTCCATGCGGACAGACGGACGGAGAGACATGACGATGCAAATAGTCAAATTTTGTAATTTTGCGAAGCGCGTAAAAACCTAATGAGACACTAATAATTAAATATCCGAACTGTCGGAATAAGTGCTGGGTGCTATTGGTTGATGGAATAGCAGAGTGTAATGGACATCTTAGTCAATTTCCGGTTAATCTAGTTTTCAGAATCATCCAGTGCCGGATATTACTTCTGTTACCATAATTAAATATCCGAACTGTCGGAATAAGTGCTGGGTGCTATCGGTTGATGGAATAGCGGAGTGTAATGGACATCTTAGTCAATTTCCGGTTAATCTAGTTTTCAGAATCATCCAGTGCCGGATATTACTTCTGTTACCATAATTCCAAATTGTGATTGCGTTTACAGCATACGATGTAGCAGTGTTTAGTAACTTAACAGAATTTTTTTTTTGTAACCCGCAGGTAAGCATTTACACGAAATCATTTGCTGATGTAAAAAATCTACGATCGGAAAGTGTTCTTTCTATTATATGAAGGATTGCGAAATATTTCTCTCCATATTTCACGACGATGTTACAGTAGATCGGCTAGTAAAGTGGTCACCTATTAGAAGAACGACCTGATTTTGATTACTGTTAGAGATGCGTTTTCTTCTCTTTGCTACCACAAAACATGCTGGCGTGAGGCACATTCAGCCTTCTTTAAAATAAGTACAAGGAGTCTCTTCAGAGGAGATAAAGCGTTCGGAGCTTATGACTGAAACCTGGTTTCCAAGTAGTGTGTGGATTTATATTATGTACAGCTCAACATCCACCCACCCTGAGGGGTATGACTTTTGGGCACAAGAAAAATTCTATGTAGACGGAAATACTATAATTTATAAATGAAAAATGTGTAACTAAAGTAATTAATAATCTATAATGAAGAAAGTTATTCTAAGATGTGGGCTGAATGATTTGGGGTTCGAATGCCGGCAGGGACAAAAGATTTATCTCTTCTCGAATACATCCATTCTGGTTCTGAGGCCCACGCAGCCTCCCACTCAGTTGTTGCCAGGGACCTTTTCGCAAGAAGTAACGCCGAAAATGCGTGTGGCTGACAACTCAGCTTCATTTAGTGCTGACGTTAAGAATGGCTGGAGCTATAC
This sequence comes from Coptotermes formosanus, assembly GCA_013340265.1. Taxonomy (NCBI): domain Eukaryota; kingdom Metazoa; phylum Arthropoda; class Insecta; order Blattodea; family Rhinotermitidae; genus Coptotermes; species Coptotermes formosanus. The sequence continues at coordinate 54,288 of BLKM01000883.1, read as the reverse complement.
CTCCACCCCTCCATGACTTCATAGCACTTAAAGAGGCAATTTAGCCTTTTTGACCTTACATTATTAGTTTCACGTATCGCGTTAAACTATGAAAAATTAACAACAATATTAAGACGAATGTGACAGAAACAGACAAATGTCAAATCGGATGGGAAATTCAAACTGGCTAACAGTACGCCTACACGTAAAACATTTTCAACTTTGCACGAAATAATATGAACTCTAAAGCCTAAAGTTTATGCAAATATAATTTAATGATTCAGTTCCTGCAGTCTGCATTATAAACAATACGCTACTTTAGGAAGTCGTTTCTTGTTACTCCACACAGCAACACCAGCAGACTCTGTTTGCAGGCATTGCCTTCACCTGTCTCCGAGTTTCTTGTTACTCCACACAGCAACACCAGCAGACTCTGTTTGCAGGCATTGCCTTCACCTGTCTCCGAGTTTCTTGTTACTCCACACAGCAACACCAGCAGACTCTGTTTGCAGGCATTGCCTTCACCTGTCTCCGAGTTTCTTGTTACTCCACACAGCAACACCAGCAGACTCTGTTTGCAGGCATTGCCTTCACCTGTCTCCGAGTTTCTTGTTACTCCACACAGCAACACCAGCAGACTCTGTTTGCAGGCATTGCCTTCACCTGTCTCCGAGTTTCTTGTTACTCCACACAGCAACACCAGCAGACTCTGTTTGCAGGCATTGCCTTCACCTGTCTCCGAGTTTCTTGTTACTCCACACAGCAACACCAGCAGACTCTGTTTGCAGGCATTGCCTTCACCTGTCTCCGAGTTTCTTGTTACTCCACACAGCAACACCAGCAGACTCTGTTTGCAGGCATTGCCTTCACCTGTCTCCGAGTTTCTTGTTACTCCACACAGCAACACCAGCAGACTCTGTTTGCAGGCATTGCCTTCACCTGTCTCCGAGTTTCTTGTTACTCCACACAGCAACACCAGCAGACTCTGTTTGCAGGCATTGCCTTCACCTGTCTCCGAGTTTCTTGTTACTCCACACAGCAACACCAGCAGACTCTGTTTGCAGGCATTGCCTTCACCTGTCTCCGAGTTTCTTGTTACTCCACACAGCAACACCAGCAGACTCTGTTTGCAGGCATTGCCTTCACCTGTCTCCGAGTTTCTTGTTACTCCACACAGCAACACCAGCAGACTCTGCTTGCAGGCATTGCCTTCACCTGTCTCCGAGTTTTTTCCACAGTTTCAGATTCTTGCTCTATATCATTCACCTCCAGTTTCTCCGTCTTTCTTTTCTACGTTGTCCTTGGAAGTTCCAAATCAAAGCTTATTTCTTCACGGCAAAGGAACCTTTCCAACTCAGTAAATAATAGCTGTTTTTTCCAAGAATCATACGAAAGGCATAAAGACACTGTCTACTTAAAGAAGAGCATTATTCAATGTTCAAATAGAGTCGCACGACTCTTTATCACTGTGTTTTCAGAAGATACCATTTATCAAGCACGTTTTAACCTATACACACAGAACATGCGATAATCCAACGGTTTACGCGCTTACGCCACAGAAACATCTCATAAGGCGAAAACTAGTGAAAAAAAAAAATTACCATTAGGCCTACTCCTCATGTTATAAATTTTAAATGGCTCAGGCCTTACCCCCCGGGAATAACCCGGAAACCATCTTAGAGGAGGCTGGGTGGGCCCCAGGGCCGGTCTGGACCGGCACAGAAAATCTTGCCCCCACAGGGATTCAATCCGCGGACCGTCCAGCTCGTAGCGAGTCGCTATATCGACTACGCTATCCCGGCCCACGGTCAACTACTATAGCTACGTATAGACGTCACATTGAGGCGCTTTTGCGTAACCATTTTTGCCGCGGAAAGCAATAAATATTACATATTCTGTGTGTATATCTGCAGCCTTAACTCTCGAGCATGTAATGCGCATGCGTCGTATTATATTGTCATCTGTAGTCTGTCATGACTCTACCATATTTTTTCACATTATTTCATAGACGGCATGATTTTTGTAGAAGCAGTTTTTGAACCTATAATATGTGTTTTCATTTTCTCTAAAACCTTTCTCGGAAACGTTTCTCATTCTAAGAAGAATTCAGCGAGATATTATCATAAATGTACATAGGCCCTCATATAAAGTACACGTTATTCTAGTCAGATTTTAATTAAGCTTTAATTTTCTCAACAGATTTTCGAAAAGTACTCAAATATCAAATTTCATGAAAATCCGTCCACTGTGAGCCCAATTGTGCCATGCGGAAGGACAGACGGACGGAGAGACGTGACGAAGCTAATTTCCACTTTTAGTAATTTTGCAAACGCAGATAAAAATTGTTCCTTCGGCTTAATTAGACACAAACCAACAATTATGCACAACATTCACAAAGTTACACTTACATTGGCTTTATCCCTACATGTTTCAATGGACATGCCATCATCTTCACGGGATATAAAGTGTTACAGGTACCAAAAGCATCAAGAAGTGTAAATAAAATCGGACACATCTTTATATGAACTCTTCTGATCACAAAGACCTAGGTAATCACCTCCTGCAATAATGTCCACAAGACATGAATCACCCTGTATCTTCCTATACACATCAAACCTGATTTATAGTAAAATCTTTCGCATTAGCTCGCACGACACACGGAACACAACTCGGAAGCAATGGTTGCCACTAAATCCAATTATGACAATGATTCACACACGTATTCACTCATTCACATCACCGGATCATATTCGTTAAAAACAAATATTTTTATCTTTTCAGATACATTCGTTGTTTCTCTTGTGCCTGACGATTTTGTGCCCTCAAGCTGTACAACTGGAAGAACTCTCAATCGGAAATATCCGTAACACCTGTGACCTTACACTCGTCCAAACTTCGTGTGAAATGGATTTGTTGGGGAGAAATGCAAGTAGCACAGAAGAGGAAGTCAAAAGAACAGCTCAGTGTCTTGTCAAAGAACCACAACTCGATTCAAACGCGACCAAGAGCGAGAATGAAAACAGTGATGAGACGTTCAGGTGTTTGGCCACGGAGATACAGAGAATACTGAAATGCACTGAAAGGGTAATGTCACCAGACATACATATGCAGAATCTATTTTTCGACGGTAATCTGGACAATGAATTAAACAGCACACTTCTTTATCATCACGACTGTATACTTTGTTTCCTTGCTGAGTTCCATATGATACTGGAATTGCATATGACTGCTATTAATTTTGACAAAATAGGATGTGAATTCTTCGGAAGGCAGTCATTGAATATTACACTCTGGGAACATTTAACACAAACAGTACAAGCATTTATTGCTGAATTAAACTATTTGCAACAAATAAGATCATATTATGATGTAAAGAACGTTTCAACTAATAGCCCAGCTTGGTTTGAAAACTTTATTGATGTTGAAAATTGGATAGATTTTGAGTTCAATATAAGAACGTACATAATGGCTCTGACGGGCGACCCTGGGTCTGAGTTTGGTTATGAAGTGACTGTTACATTACTTGTCCTTCATGGAGCACTTTTTATAGTAGGTTTCCTTGGTAATGGTATTCTTTTCTTAATTTTTGCTCGACATCGAGAAATGCTTTCATCTAGCAATGTAATCATACTTAATCTTGCTATTGGTGATACATTCTCTCTTGTATCGAATATAATTGTTTCGTACATGTTTCATCTATCTGATTCCATGTTAGTGGGTTTCTTGATATGCCTGTCCATCACACTGTTCATTCCACTCAGCACTGGAGTATGTGTTTATTCTGTGACGATGCTAGCTATCCAGAGGTACGTGGCTCTTGCAAATATGGGAAAGGGCCATGGTTATGGACTCCTCAGACGTTACAGCTCTGTTCTTTTTATCTGTGCCATATGGATTCTGGCAGTTGCGTCTGCCGTTCCTCAGTTCCTCGAAACGGAATTCCATGAAGATTACTGCGCTGTTCAACTTACAGAATTTAGCACAGTGTTCCATGTTGTGGTGTACTGTATCGTACCGCTCCTTACTACGGCAGTATTTTCTATCGTGACTTCCAGGAAAATGAAACGCAGCGTTCGTAAGATGCCTGGTGAAATTGTGGGTCAGAATAAGGTCAGAAATGCCCGCACCAGGAGTGCAAATATCCTAATAGGTTTGATTGTCGTCTTTGCAATCAGTTATGTTCCTTATTATCTTTTCCTATTTTTGTATAACCATTTTAATGTCGAGAAGCTTGGTTTTCTTCAAATGTTCATAATTTCGTACACTCTTATTTTTGTTAATTCCTGCTGTAATCCTGTAGCTCTATACGCTGCTAGTGGAAATTTTAGGCAATATTTTAACAAATATCTAGGGTGGTGCTGTCATTTTGGGTTAAAATATTTGAGAAGAGAGAACAGCAAGGAATTAAATTCTCAGGGCACTCAGAAATCATCAATTGGTTCAACCAGCGTTTAAGACAACACTAACAATTCGTAACTCATAGTACTAGATTTGAAATGGAAAGAATAAATGGACTGAAGTGTACGACTGGGCATTATTTTATTTTTAACGTTTTACTTTTGTTTGGTTTTTTAATTTGTGTTCTTTTAATTGCGGTTACGATTTTTTTCAGATTTAATTAAGCCATGCATGAGTCAAGTATTTTTGTAGCATCAAAGATCCACACAGTTTACGTCATTAGGAAAGTGATATTTTTATGCACGTTCACAAAATTTCGAAAAACGACTATTAGTTTCGTCATGTCTGTCTGTCCGTCCGCATGGTACAACTCCGCTCCAACTAAACGGTTTTTAATTAAATATGACATTTGCGTATTTTTCGAAAATCTCATGAGAAAATGCAAGTTCCATTAAAATCTAACAAGAATAACGGGTACTTTACATGAAGACCTACCTACATGTACGATAATATCTCGCTGAATCCTTCTCAGAATGAGAAATTTTTCAGACAAAATTTGTAGAGAAAATAGAAACATGTTCACTAATTTTTTTTCTGAAAATGTGATGTTGATGAGAAAATGTGGAAAAATATGGTAGATGCAGACAGGCCACAGATGACAATATCATATGGCGCATGCTCTTTGCAACAATGGTTACGCGAACGCGCCTCAGTGCTACGTTTATGCGTACACTGCCTGTCTTGTTATTAACGTGATTATTGCAACACATAACTTTAGGCATACATATATTCTGCATAAACCAATACAGTTTAGAACTATAATACACTTACATATGATATATTTTAACATGTGCATAAGATCAGTGCAGTCTTTGAGGATATTTAACTACTACGGCTGCGTCACTTGTACATTGAACTTACAACAAAACCTCCACGCAGACATTAAAGAAATATTTACGTTGTAACATTTTAAGCTCATTAAAGCTTCATTTTATTGCAAGTTGTAAAAGACGTGTCCCTTTGCACGCCATGAAGGCGTAGGGGGAGTAAAGGTACAGCTCCGCTCAACCTAAAACTTGGCACTAGATGGAGATGCGTGGTCAGCTTCACTCACCTGTCGCCTTACCACCGGTACCAGGCGAACAGAAGGCTGAGCGGGTCACAGAGTCGGTTTGGACTTTTCGGAGAAGAGACAAATCGCTTTACCGTGCCGGGAACCAAACCCACACCGTCCAGCCCATAGCCTAGATACTATACCGACTCAGCAATCGTGGTGGCTCTTACTGGAGTCTTTAGTTTTCATGGCCTTTTCTTTAAAAACATTCCCCTGTATAGTGCTGAATATTGCGAAGCGTTTCCTACAAAAATGTTTTCCTGTTACAAGAAGCGTTAGGCGTTGCTTTAATTTTATATGACAGCCGTTTAATATCTAACTTTATAATATCTTAATCAGAGTAAGAATTCTGTAACTTTGGTATGCACATTCTCAGTTCTTTGTACGGCTATACGATACAAGATTGAAACTTTTGAAGCTTAACACTGTAGGAGCCGTCAAAATGTATATAAAAATTTCGAAGCTTCTGACCTCTCAGCTGTCAATATCTTCCAAAGCATTTCACATGGAATTCAGACCTGAGACTTAGCAGTACACACATATAAACGTGTGCCCGTATAACTGAATAAAGTGGCGAAGCTGAAAGCTGCAGGAGGCTGGCATAATAATTTTAGCCAGCATTTTGCACCTTAACCTTTTAAAGCCTAGCGGTAACTTTACGTACGACCAGGTTTAACATTAAAAAATTCTACGTGGTGCCCACATTGCGTTTATGTGTTTTGTACGGATCTCAGAACAAACAGCAACTTTTGCCTTATAAAACATTAAGAGACTGGTTTTTATAACCGAAGTGGAGAGTGTTTACAGCGCGGTACGCACTGAGTCCTTATATAAAACAGATATGCTTCGCCTTTAAAGGGTTAATTTAATGAATTGGAAAGCTTTGCTCATTCAGTACAAGGTATGGCTGGCTGCAGAGCCTACCTGTAAACTGATAATTTACTTCTTCATAAATTTATATATGTGAAATATCACCTCCAAAATTGGTTATGGAGTAATATCCCTTCAATCTTACGCAAGAGACGACGTTTTGACGTAGAATAGGTCTTTGTTCGCAGGCAGTATGGGGGGTGGTTCCAGGAAATCGAGCGTAACGGAAGTACGATAGATTTCAAACGCTTACTGCTACGTGTACAATAGTCCGAGGCACATGGCAATAGTATCCAGTGACAGAACATAGATGTCCGCGTCATACTTATTGCGACGTCTTGCGATCTCGATCTTGAGACGGCGCCGGCATGCGTAAGCGCGCGAGGCAAAAATGACGCTATTCCGCGCCATTGCGGCAGACATTATTGAGCTAATGGAGAGGCCTTACGCCTGTTTAACCACTCAAACGACTCGTAATAATGAATTCTACAATACTAAAGTACAAAAACAGTGAACTCATAACCGTAACACAGTGCAAAAGTGGAAAAAGTAACAACAGTTTCGACCTAACTTCGAAATATCGCAACATTTGGAAAGAAAATATGTAAAACGACATAAGATTCGGGTTTTGGAAGAAAGAAGACAAAATTCCAGACAAAATGAGGGGTCATGGAGCGGCGCCGAGCCAGCAAGGCGCTGGAGATGGCGTTGCAAAGCTGCGCGCGGCGTCAACGTCGACGCTAGCATTTCTACCGCGGAGCCGGCGGTGCCTATGGATGTGAACGACATGGATTCGATCGACGATGTCGTATCCTCATCACAGGAGTCGGGTTTCACCAAAATTACAACGGTCACAGACGACACGAGTCGAGAACCGAGTGCTGGAGAGGACGTAAGCGCCGCATCGGAGGCCGCAGTGACCACAGAGCCGCAGTACGGGCGGGCGGCCGACTCGTATCACAGACCAGTGCTGGAAATTTGTAAAAACAAATGAAATTCCTCCATAGAAATGACATTCATTGCTAACCATTGTTTCATTACTACACACAAGCGACACTGTCACAAAACGACACTGACGTGTATTCTACGTAACGGATGTGTCCCCGACATTGCCCTGCCCGCATTTTTTTAAGGCAGAAATGTGTATTTAATGTCTACGAACACTGAACAGGAATATAAACTGATAATGTAACACTTATTCGCCACATTAACCTTTTAAAGCCTACTGGTTACTTTACGTACCACCAGGTTTAACACACAAATTCTACGTTCTGCCCACACAATGTATTTATGTGTTTTGTGTGGATCTCAGAACAGCGATTATTTCCCTATACAGCATTAACTGAATGGTTTTTATAACTGAGACGGAGTGTGTTTACTGCGCGGTACGGACTGGGTCTTCAAATGTCACGTTCTGCCCACACAGTTTATTTATGTGTTTTGTGTGGATCTCAGAACAAACAGCGATTATTTCCCTATACAGCATTAACTGACTGGTTCTTATAACCGAGACGGAGTGTGTTTACTGCGCGGTACGGACTGGGTCTTCAAATGTCACGTTCTGCCCACACAGTTTATTTATGCGTTTTGTGTGGATCTCAGAGCAAACAGCGATTGTTTCCCTGTGCAGCATTAACTAATTGGCTTTTATAAGCGAGAGGGAGTGTGTTTACTGCGCGGTACGGACTGGGTCTTTAAATAAAAAAGCTTAAACTTCGTCTTCAAAGAGTTAAAGCCATTCAGACAATATAACTGCAATCTCGCGTCGCGGCGCCAATGAAATCTTCTGCCTATCCTGTTGACAAACAGCCAGGTTTAGAAGTAAGGGCAGTGATTTAACCAGCGCTTTCTGGGAACCGTATGCGAAACGTCGGGATATAATTACATGGGCCATTTTGAGTAAATAAAAATTGCTACATCACATGTCCGATATTTCAAACGTTAAAACACGACAAACATTTTAATTTACGGGTATGTACTGTCAAAGATCGCATCGCACGCGTCTGGCTCTACAAAACAAAAATAAAGTGTTGTGGTAAATAAAAAAGGAAAAAAGAAATACAATTTCAGAATTTTTTGCCTCTCAAGCGACTTTTAGGCGCGTTCACAAAATTGCAAAAACTGCGTATTAGCTTCGTTGTGTCCGTCTGTCCGTCCGCATTGAATAACTCGGCTCCAACTGACAGCACTTTTATGAAATTTGATATTTGAGTATTCTTCGAAATTTTTTGAGAAAATTCAACTTTCATTAAAATTCGACAAGAATAACGTGTATTTTAAATGCAGACCCATGTACATTTATGACAGTATCTTGCGTAATTCTTCTTAGTTTAAGAAATGCTTCAAGCAAAATTTGTAGAAAAAATAAAACACATTTTAAGTTAAATAACATTTTTCTCCGAAAATGGGGCGCTTTAGGAGATAATGTGGAAAACTATGGAACAACCAGCCATACAACAGATGACAATACAATACGGCGCATGCGCTTTGCATGCTGGATAAATGAGGCTACAGCCACACACGCAGAATATATAATACTTACTGCTTTTGTAATGCAACAGCGGTTACGCGAACGCGCCTCATTTTTATATTATACGTACATTGTGTGTCTGGTATCCTTTCTCTCACACGTTCAGCGGACTCCACCATTCATTGCAATAGTCCTCGCCTCTGCGATTTTTGCTGATATACCGTGTCTTTCATGTGGCGCCATCCAATGAGATCCGGTGACATCGCGCGCCACGTTTGTGCAACGAAACTACCAATCCAGAAATTAGTAAACTGGCAATTAAGGTACCCTGTTACTTATCCGTTATAAGGCGGACACGCTGTTGACTTAATTGCGGCTGTTCTTTGTAAAAATGCCGCACAGAGTTAGGCCTTTATTGCAGAAAAGGTAAACGTGAAGGTGGTTCACAACAATTGATACCGTACAGTAACGTAGAACATCTACAAAAATCGTCACGGCCCACCAGTCTCCTTCCATTAACCTTTTAAAGCCTAGCGGTAACTTTACGTACCGCCACGTTTAACATTAAAAAATTCTACGTGGTGCCCACATTGCGTTTATGTGTTTTGTACGGATCTCAGAACAAACAGCAACTTTTGTCTTATGAAACATTAAGAGATTGGTTTTTATAACCAAAGTGGAGAGTGTTTACAGCGCGGTACGCACTGAGTCCTTATATAAAACAGACACGCTTCGTCTTTAAAAGGTTAATATTAATCCCTTCTCTCCCATCAGTCCTCTAACCCCTTCCGCCCAGGTAAATTTAGGTCTACCTCGTTTTCTTCTTCCTGGTGGACGTCATTGCATGACTTCTTTTGGCAATCTCCCCTCTTCCATTCTTTGGACATGTCCATACCACTGAAGTTGTTTAGTTTTAATATCGTCTAAAACAGACCTTGCTACATTAATTTTTTTTTTGTTTAATGATAGTATTCCTAATTTTGTCCTTCCTGGAAATTCAAGCTGAGCGTCCCCAGAAGTCCATTTCTGTGGAATTTAGTTTTGCCACCGTTTTTCCTTTTAAACACCATGTTTCGGCTGCATAAGTTATCGCACGTTTTGCTCTTGCATGATAAATATGAGTCTTTGTTTTGGGTGTCACATCGCGGTCCCAGAAAATGCTGTTTAACTTTGTTATAGCTGCCCTTCCTCTGTTAATTCTATCATTAATTTCTGGCCTGTGATTTCCATCTTTGGTTATTCTTACTGAAAATTACTCATACGATAATTCCCAGAGTTGGACCTACTTCATGCGGAACACCCTGTATAGCAATAAGCACCACACATTTCTGTCTCCAGGTGTGACATGCTGCTGGAAGCGATAGAACCTCCGAGTAACGAGATACTGGAGAAAGTCAGGGGTGAGTTTGGCCTGAATGAACGGCGAGTGAGAGAAGCTGTAGAACTTCTGAAGAACTGGATAGAACTGCAGCCTCATCTGCCCAAAGAAATTGGTACGTTTGGTAAAGACACTGTGAACAGTGACACACTATTCGTATTGGTAGATACACAATCAGTAGCACATTACGAACGCTGAATATTTTAACCCTTTAAAGACGAAGCGTATCTGTTTTATATAAGGACTCAGTGCGTACCGCGCTGTAAACACTCTCCACTTCGGTTATAAAAACCAGTCTCTTAATGTTTTATACGGCAAAAGTTGCTGTTTGTTCTGAGATCCGTACAAAACACATAAACGCAATGTGGGCACCACGTAGAATTTTTTAATGTTAAACCTGGTGGTATGTAAAGTTACCGCTAGGCTTTAAAAAGTTAATCAAAGTAATGAAGGATTATGGTTAGAAACACAACAAATTTTAGAGAAATATTTTAACTTAAGAGATAGACAATAAATGTAAACATTCATCACTTAATGCTACACAAAACTGAGGGCAATATTGTAAAATCTGAGTTCAAAAACTAACACTACTCAACTTGCAAACATACTTGGGTTTCAGATATCCCTGATGCTGGTCCGTGAAAAAGAGCGAAACATGTAGCATTACTGATAAAAGCAATAAAGATCCGTTATATTCGACAACAATGTATTAGTACTCACATGTAGGCCTAACCACCACTGTACACACCTGTTCATTCAACAAGCCTTACACAAGCAAACTTAACTTAATAACAACGCAACAGTTCTTCCAACACTGACTTAGCCTGTCACATTCATGCATTTCACATTCCATCCTTCTAACAACGGCGAAGCCTACATCTAAGTAACGTTCCATTACCTTCAACTCTAAAGACACTACAGGGTGTTACGTAACTTTTCGGGATTTTCACGAAATGACGTAAAGGAAAGAATATTTTACAAAGTGGGTAAATTGCAAATTTTTATTTGTGGCGTGTCCAGTATTATGTGATACTACTTGCAGATGATGGCAGACTGGAACGCTGGCTGATACGTTGTAAAAACAGCACTGAGAAAGTCAAGAAAACACTGGACCTGTATTATACAGTGCGGACAAACGTGCCGGAGATAATGACTGGCTGGGATACGAAAGGAAACTGGTTTAAAACAACATCCAGTGTGATGTACGTAACTGCTTTTCATATAAAAGTGTCAGGTATATCATGACATGACTATACATGAATGACCTCAATTATGCTAAGTTTCACAGCGTATAGCACTACCTTCTCGCATTCATGCCTACGGCAAGTATATGTGTCTCTTTCTATATTCTTCCATATTCATTCTCAATATAGAATATAGAATATATCCACGGCTTTAAAATTCCGTACAAAGAAAGGGATTTTCCGTAGAAAGAGATTACTTGGGCTTTTAAAGACTGGAATATTTACGGTGGAAATACAAGAACTCAAACATCATTCACTCTAAGGAATACTCTAAAATATTTTCTAATGCCTAGGTGAGATTTTCAGAGTGAAAATTTTCTCATGTTTTCAGTATTCATGGGTATTACACGCATGCGTTCAGGCACGTGAAATTGGCACCTGTAACTGTTTTCAAATGTCCAGATCATTCGTATAAACATTTGCTCATTAAATCGAAGCTTACAGTTGCCTAGCTGATAAAGAAATTCTTTATTTTTAATTAAAATCATACACCCCTTAAACTGTTCGCAGAAACCCAGTGCCCGTGCCTAACCTGAGGTAGGAGCCTTCAGTCCTCAATATCACACACCAAAACCTCGAAGACAAGTTTTCATATTATCATCCCTGTACGTCCCGTTTTCTAGCATTTTATTTCTTCAGATACGTGCCCAAAAATACGGTACTTAATTATCTGTCATGGCGCAGCCAAAACAGCCTCTTCCATCGCATTGTATTTTGATTAATAACTCTGTTACTACGCCTTCATGAATCTTCAAGAAGCGGGATGGGGGCATGGACTGGATTGAGCTGGCTCAGGATAGGGACAGGTGGCGGGCTGTTGTGTATGCCGTAATGAACCTCCGGGTTCCATAAAATGCGGGGAATTTCTTGACTAGCTGAGAAACTGTTAGCTTCTCAAGAAGGCCTCTGCTCCATGGAGTCAGTTAGTTAGTTAGTTAGTTAGTTAGTTAGTTAGTTAGTTAGTTGGTTGGTTGGTTGGTTAGTTAGTTAGTTAGTTAGTTAGTTAGTCAGTCAGTCAGTCAGTCAGTCAGCTAGTTGGTCGGACGGTCGGTAGGTGGGTGTCTTTGTTTGTTTGTTTGTTTATTACTACGCCTTCAGTAATACAAATCTTTAATCATCTGACCGTGCGTTAAGCAGCAGGTCACTTGGCGAAGTGTCGATAATGCATTTAGTGTCATCTATTTGAATTTCGCCCGCACACGACAGGGCCTAAGGAAAGTTTCTGAAAACTTTTCCCCACCTTTTGCAGGTGGAAAAGGTCTGATTTTTCTAGGTACAAGTACTGTAAACCTCTACACTACAGCACTCACGCAGACATACTTAGTGGCCCAAGAGAGTAGAAATTAATCCACGTGGATATGGAAGTAAAAGAATAGTCCTAATCATTCAGATTTTTTATTAAAACTAATCAAAAAACAGACGAAGTTCACTTAAATAGCTCTAATGTTCTAATATCCGGATTTTCCCTCACAGCCATTTGATTATACTAACTAAATAACTATGTAACTAACTAACTAACTAACTAACTAACTAGCTAGCTAGCTAACTAACTAACTAACTAACTAACTAACTAACTAACTAACTAACTAACTAACTAACTAACTAACTAACTAACTGACTGACTGACTGACTGACTAATACATGCAGCAGTCATTCTTAACAGCTGCCATCCCTTTAGTCAGTTAAGAAATTCCTGACTGTCGCGGGTTCATTATCGTGTTCACAACAGCCCGCCTGTCTTCCTATCCTAAACCAGATTAATCCAATCCAAAACACAACGTCCTATGCCTTAAACGTACATTTTTCTATCATAATCCATCTAAGCCTAGATCTTCCAAGTGGTTTCTTTGACTCTTTTTCCCGACTAAAACACTGCATACACCTCTCCTCTCCCAAATACGTGCCACATGCCCCACCGTCAGGGGCAAACCCAGGACCTTTCTTTGGCAGAATCTGACACTGAGGACATACTCTATAAAATTTATGTTTGGTTTTGAAATTATGTTATACAAATCATGTTATAAATGTAATAAACACTGCCTGAAACTGCATTTGTATACATACGAATATTAACTACATATTCCATGACACAATCACAGTGTCCAATCATATTGCTTTTTTAATTTTATTAATATATTTTTCAAAATTGTAATGTACTGGTCATCAGCCGACGTAAGTGTCTGATTTCGGCTGAAGGGTAAATCACGCAAAACGTTTGGCATCATAATATCTACAGAACATGTATTTTTAAATTTCGATTTTGAGGGGTTTGGGGGGCTGCCGGGCTGCAGCCCCCCCCCCCCCTCGGGTGCGCCACTGCCTGCCGTTCTCATAACTCTTGATTTGGTTCACTCGCATAATATTTGGTGAGAATACACGTCATGAAGCTCCTGGTTATGAAATTTTCTCCAGTCTCCTGTTACTTCCAAACTAACAAACTAACCAATCAACCAACCAACCAATCAACCAACCAACCAACCAACCAACCAACCAACCAACCAACCAACTAACTCCTAACTAACTCCATGGAGCAGAGGCGTTCTTGAGAAGCTAACAGTTTATCAGCTAGTCAAGAAATTCCCCGCAGTTTATGGAAACCGGAGGTTCATTACCGCATTCACAAGAGCCCACCACCTGTCCCTATTTTGAGCCAGCTCAATCCAGTCCATGCCCCATCCCACTTCTTGGAGATCCATTTTAATATTATCCTCCCTTCTGCTCCTGGGTCTCCCAAGTAGTTGCCTTCCCTGAGGTCTCCCCACCAAAATCCTGTATGCACCTCTCTTGTCCCCATACGTGCTACATGCCCCGCCCATCCCATTCTTTTCGATTTGATTACCCAAATAATATTTGGTGATGAGTACATGTCATTAAGTTCCTTGTTATGTAGTCTTCTCCACTCCCCTTTCGCCTCGTCCCTCTTAGGCCCAAATATCCTCCTCAGCACCCTATTTCCGCAGCTGGTGTCGTAACAAAGAATCGGTCCAGGTCCGAGGCGTTTTTGTCTGTTTCGTAACATAATTTTTTCACGGTGAGCAGTTGTTAGCATCTGGTCCAACCCCCAAGCTAGAGGACCACCCCTTGTCGGCTGTCCGCAACTGCTTATTCAATTTATTCGCAGCTACCCGCCATAACTGGAGGCCGTTCCTCCATCCGCAACCTGAGGACGCACCACGCCGTGGTGACAGGGGCCTGTTACTTCCTGTCAGACCCAACTATCCTCTTCAGACACTCTCAGTCTATTTCCTTCCCTTAGTGTTAGAGACCAAGTTCCACACCCATATAAAACGGCAACAAAAATTATAATCTCTATATTTTAATCTTTACATTCTTAGATACCATATGGAAAGAAAAATTCCTCAGCCGAATGGCACAATTTGAGTTTAGCCTACGCCAAAATTCTTCATGTATAAAATTCTGATAGGGTAGTGTCGTTCCAGAATATTTGAAACTTGCTACATTTCTAAAGGTTGTTATTAGCAATATTAAGCTACGACGTCCTGCGTCATGTTACTTCCATTTCCTTGCTTATACACTTCTCAAGATACCTTTCGCAAAGTACAATCAATTTGAGTTTTTGCCTTAGGATCTCATATCAATTCGACAAAGAGATAACAGAACTGGTGTTTTATATGCTATTTTAGGCGCGAACGCAAAATCGCGAAAAGCGACTCTGCCAGCTTCGTCATGTCTCCTTTATGGCCTGTCCGTCTGAACATCTGCCCGCATGTAACAACTCGGTTCCCACTGGACGGATTTTCATGAAATTTGATATTTGAGTATTTTCCGAAAATCTGTCGAGACAAATCAAATTTCATTAAAATATAATAAGAATAACGGATACTTTACATGGAGACCTACGTACGTTTACGAGAATATCTCGCTGAATTCTACTTAGAATGAGAAATGTTTCAGACAGAGTTGTAGACAAAATTAAAAGACGAATTTTACGTTCAGTAACATTTTGCAAAAATCTTGACTCTTTTAGCTAATGTGGAAAAATATGATATACAGCCAGACAGGCCACAGACGATATTACAATACGGCGAATGCGCTTTGCATGCTGGATAACTAAGGCTATAGACACACACTCACAATATTTAATACTTATTGCTTTTCCATGTCAAGAATGGTTACGCGAACGCGTATCAATATTGAGCTATATGTACATTGCCTCTGTTGTTATTACTCTCCATCAATTCAACACAAACGTATCGTTTCCATTACAGAGCAATTTGTCCTGTACCTCAGCTGACACGAGACTGCGATAGGGTCGTATTATTTCATTTAATATCACCCGACGCCACACACTACGATCCTGTGAACGTATGCAAGATAACCCAGATGATAACTGAGATTAGGATATCTGAAGACTACTGCAGCTCGGATATCTATGTATTTGATTTTTCCTACTTCAGTCTGAGTCATATGTCAAAGGTCACATTTCCACTGATGAAGAAATTTGAATTGTGTCTTATAGTAAGTACGGCCAGCGTTATTCTAATTAACCCTTTAAAGACGAAGTGTATCTGTTTTATATAAGGACTCAGTGCGTACCGCGCTGTAAACACTCTCCACTTCGGTTATAAAAACCAGTCTCTTAATATTTTATAAGGCAAAAGTTGCTGTTTGTTCTGAGATCCGTACAAAACACATAAACGCAATGTGGGCACCACGTAGGATTTTTTAATGTTAAACCTGGTGGTATGTAAAATCACCGCTAGGCTTGAAAAGGTTAAAAAGGTTAGAAATCACAAACATAGGGTAAGAAATCTGCTAACATTAGCTCTCCTATTACCCCAAGATTTTGGCTTATAGAGTGCTAATATTTTACGCACCCTTTTAATGTTAGGCGGGTGGTGGATACATCCCCTTAAGCCGTCAGAATTGTACAGTCAGTAGGCAATCACAGGCACAACAATTCACTTATTGTAAAAGCATCCAGTTTTTTTTCACAATTATGCTACATGTTTCACCCATCACGGCCATCATTAACGTAAACTTTGTACAAAAAATATATATATAGAAAAGTAAACATTAATTTGTATATATATTTGTAGTTTATATGAACAAAATCACCAACTAATGCACTTTTTATTAATAATCATTAATTCCCGACACATGTTTCGGCGGCCAACGTCGCCTTCATCAGGGGATACTCACTGTGAAGAACGCTGGACGTCCGTATGGTTTATAACACAAGTCTTGAGTTAGGTAGTTCACATTGACACTTTCTGGAGTGCTGGTTCCAATAATAGCACATATATAAAAAACACATCACCCATACTGGATAAAATGTTTAAAAATATGTAAAATCATGTGCACTTGTCCTTAATGTTTGGTTAAAAACTCCCAATTGTAGACAGTTTTGACGTAGTCAAAGCATGTAAAAGTTACAATCATGTGACGTCATATGGAAGTTATGTTGGTAGACGTTACAGACGGACAGTGACGTATCCATAGACGTGTGGTTAAATGTGCAGGTAGTGTCCTGTAATTCAGTGAAGTATATTAACCCTTTAAAGATGAAGCGTATGTGTTTATATAAGTACTCAGTGCGTACCGCGCTGTAAACACTCTCCACTTCGGTTATAAAAACCAATCTCTTAATGTTTTATAAGGCAAAAGTTGCTGTTTGTTCTGAGATCCGTACAAAACACATAAACGCAATGTAGGCACCTTTTGATGTTAAACCTGGTGGTACGTAAAGTTACGCTAGGCTTTAAAAGTTTAATGGTTGGTAATAAAAAGTGCATTAGTTGGTGATTTTGTTCATATATTAAGAAAGCACGGTGAAAACGATATCAGATTGCTAGTTTAGTTTTATGAAATATTGCTTTGGCATGAATTCCTGATGATGATCCTGTAAGGGATCGAAACATGTGGCACTGATTAACAAGATATTGTCACATAAAACATCTGGAAACAATTTAGTGAATATTTTTGGACTGAGCACTGCAGTTTGATTACCAATAACGAACCGTACGAAAAATATAAATTTTTGTAATTCTCTCTGTTTCTCTTCCAACAGAGTGGATACAACGCTCGCATTAAAGCAATGCACGTTTTGAACGCCCCATCATACGCTGACACCATAATTGCCATGCTAAAATCTGTACTGAAGTCTAAACTCACAGAAAGGGTACGTATGAACGTTTCGTTTTATCTCATATTGTACACGCTCTTTGCTAAACTATCCTTCATTTATCTATTTTATCCAACTTCCAAGGGCGTCCTGGAAAGAGTCTAAAATTTTTACAGTCACCGACAATTTTAACTCGTTTGGGTGGAAGTTAAATGACGTTTCGTAATGTGTTGCGGATTTGTCTGCTTCTCCTTACCACTCCCTTCAAAAAAAAATTATCTTCTCATGACACACATGATAAATAATAAGCTTTTGTTGAATTTATCTTATTGTCACTTGTTACAACTAACAGGTGTGTACGATGTCTATACATGAATCTCACAGTTTTGATGTGACAGCCGTTACAACATTATACATGAAAAATACGGTTGTGAAAATTAAGAATTTACCCTAAACAAGCCATTATTTAAACACAACAATTCGGAAAATGTAGACAAAATCCTGAACACGTATAGCTGGATGTGTAACTATTTATAACCACAGCGTGTGTCCGTTTCAGATCTACGTTCACGGCAGTGACTTGACATCCTTTTATGAACAAGTTCCAAAGGAAAGCCTTCCCACGGAATATGGCGGGAACGCTGGCTCCGTACAAGAAAACTGGGGTATGGCTGACAAAACTTGGGCTCCTAAGACCTTAAATATACAGAGAAAAAAATACTCACTGTAAAATGTTACAAATGGAGCACATCATCTTAATTGTGGATAATATTAGGAATAATTAAATTATTATTTCATTATTTTTAAATTTGTGTTGTTGACGGTTTGAAAGTACAATTAACCCTTTAAAGACGAAGCGTATCTGTTTTATAGAAGGACTCAGCGCATACCGCGCTGTAAACACTCTCCACTTCGGTTATAAAAACCAATTTTTTTAATGTTTTATAAGGCAAAAATTGCTGTTTGTTCTGAGACCCGTACAAAACACATAAACGCAATGTGGGCACCACGTAAAATGTTAAACCTGGTAGTATGTAAAGTTACCGCTAGGCTTTAAAATGTTAACTGTTGTCATTAGCTGAGATTCTACTGATCAAGGTACGCATCTTTCGTGTGAAAAGTTTTCAATCTTTGTTGCATCTGAGTACCACACAGTGGAAACAAATTTCCCTGCAATAGCAGATAATAGGTACATAAACAAAAAATTTCCCAAGATTTTCCCCTACCGTTGTTCATAATGCTAATCATATTGTCTTCCTTTTTACTGTCACTGATATTTTTATTTTACTACTACTACATCATCATCGCCATCATCATCATCATCATCATCATCATCATCATCATCGCTGGCTAGTCTGTACAGCACATGGCAACGTTTTGGAAAACTACCCTTTCATGCCCCAGAAGTGGGCAGATTTATCCTCAGCGACCGCAATGGCAACAGGCCCGACAAAGACAGCTCCAAAGTAGCTACCCAGGGAGTTTCTCCCGCGGGCAATAGTGCGGTCGACTTACCACAGACCCCTCATCTCCACTGAGTAAAGTAGTATAAATTTATCAGATCTATAAGCTTACTTGCACGCCTAAAAATTTCTCTGACGCTGGGTTTTGGATTGAGAAAAATGCCTGTAACAGTGGAAGCAGTTTTAATATGAAATTAACACAATTATTAAAAACAAATCATTTACTACAATTTTGTCCCTCAAAAGTCACTGATTATGACACATGTCTTGGATTTAAAAACGCCCGTATCTTCCCAAACACCCACTGCAGGCCCACATACGTACACCCTACAAACGTAACGACGTCCATAAACAGAATTAACCTCTTCGGCTTAGTGACGGAGACGCTGCGTCTGCAATGTAAAGTGCGAGTAGAATATTTAAATGCGTTTGCAAAACATATTCTAATTTTAAAATCATTAAACTTATATTTTAATTATGCATATTTAACCCTTTAAAGACGAAGAATATCTGTTTTATATAAGGGCTCAGTGCGTACCGCGCTGTAAACACTCTCCACTTCGGTTATAAAAACCAGTCTCTTAATGTTTTATAAGGCAAAAGTTGCTGTTTGTTCTGAGATCCGTACAAAACACATAAACGCAATGTGGGCACGACGTAGAATTTCTTATTGTTAAACCTGGTGGTACGTAAAGTTACCGCTAGGCTTTAAATGGTTAATAATCTCACACTTTATTTTAAAATTCGGAAAAAAAAACTCAAACTCAATATTAACCAAAGACATGATATTTGAAATTACTGAATAAATGTTTACGAAATTCTTTTTCAGATCGCTGGAAGAAGAAACTCGAAAGTTACCACGATATATTTTTGGAACGTGAGAAATACAAGTCTGACGAAACTAAGAGACCAGGTGAATCTGTCAACAGGAGTCATCTTCTGGGATTCGAAGGCTCTTTTAGGAAACTGGATGTCGACTAGTTAAAACTGCTTCAGGAGATCAGCTTTGCATTATAGTTTGTTTGTCAACAGCACTCTGTACAGTGCAGTACATATAAACTTCAACATTCATGTCAATGTACTTCCTTATCTTGTGTGCTGTTCGTCAGGTGCGTCCGAATATTCGTGCTCGTTATGTTCGCGATAAATGTTGCTACATGTTTACAGACTGTCCAGGTGGTGAACACATCAAACGTCTTAGAGGAACTCACTTTGACATAAAATCTTTATGACGAAAACGTCGAGGAATCAGGCTGATTGCGATACATCTAATGAAACCGTCTACAATTACGGAGATACCAAACCTAAACAACGAGCACGATATGTCCGGATTTACACCCATTACAAGCGTCAAATCAAGCATTCATTCATTCAAACCTTCTCGCTACATGCTATCCTGTTCTACTTTTATACATCCAGCCTTCGAAACATTCATTCGCCAACACTTAATTTCTCCCAGTGGCAAGACAAAAAATTTTTGTATTAACAAATACCCTATGCATTATTTCGTGAGTCCGCATTATTTCTTCAAATTTTTATAGCCTGCCACGAATGCTTTTGCACTTCAATCCACCGATCCATTCATGCTTCTATAAATTCATCCATCCTTCCATCCATCCACTCAATCACCGATAAGATTTTACTTATACATATATAAAAGTAAAAGCATGACTGTATATATATATATATATATATATATATACACAGTCATGCATGGAATCAAGCAGCAGATACTGATGCTTAGCTTAATAAGAAACCATCTACTTGAACATATAAAGCTTCTAAGGCAATACAGACGATGTTGCCTACTACACGTTTCGGCGGTCAACCGCTACTGCCGGAGAGTAACACCTAAAACTTACACAGTTTAAAACACAATGAAGCCTTTGTTTATGTAAGCATATAGGTGAAAGTGATACAATATAGTTAATGCTTAATGTAAAATAAAATGTATCAAAGCAATAATGTATTTGATTTAAAATTCATTACAAAGTTTTCAGACCCCCTAAATATGTAGCGCGTAACAAAATGTTATACGTAAGCCGTGCAATACTTTTGCATACAGGTTTTTATTATTATTACCAACTACTGCACAATAATTCTGTGTACTCCTACATGTTTCGGCTAACCATTGTAGCCGTCATCAGTAAATCATTTTCCACAGAATTTCGAAGCTTACCGCTAACTGTAAATAATTAATGTACGTATTACCATTCAATGACACACCGTACACTGTACGTTGCGCACGTCTGTGACACGTGACTCCCTGATGACAGCAACTATGGTTAGACGAAACATGTAGGAGAATGTAGAATTATTGTGCAGTAGTTGGTAATAATAATAATAATAATAATAATAACCTACATATATAATAAGGTCGCCATCGTTGAACTGTAGCAATCGATGAACGGCCGCGATATATCAACTGCTGTGCTAGCACTGGCGCTTTCACAGTGCATCAGCTATTTATAGACTTCAAGAAAGCCTATGATTCAGTTAGGAGGGAGGTCTTGTATAATATTCTCATTGAGTTCGGTATCCCCATGAAACTAGTAAGGTTAATAAAAATGTGTCTAAGTGAAACGTATAGCAGAGTTCGGGTAGGGAAACATCTGTCTGACACGTTTCCTATTAAGAATGGCTTGAAACAAGGAGATGCTCTGTCGCCATTGCTTTTCAACTTTGCTTTAGAATATGCCATTAGGAGGATTCAGGCAAACCAGGAGGGCTTGAAATTGAATGGTACACATCAGCTTTTGGTTTATGCTGATGATGTTAATATATTGGGCGGAAGCATACATAGTATAAAGAAAAATGCAGAAGATTTAATTATTGCTAGTAAGGCGATTGGTCTAGAAGTAAATGCTGAGAAAACTAAGTACATGGTCATGTCTCGAAATCAGAATGCAGGACACAATCACAACATAAAGATAGATAGTAAATCCTTTGAAAGGGTGGAAGAATTCAAATATTTGGGAGCAACCCTAACGAATCGAAACTCCATTCATGAAGAAATTAAGAGCAGACTGAAGTCGCGGAATGCTTGCTATCATTCGGTGCAGAATCTTTTGTCTTCCAGGTTGCTATCCAAAAACACAAAGATTAGGGTACACAGAATTATAATTTACCTGTTGTTTTGTATGGGTGTGAAACTTGGTCTCTCACACTGAGGGGGGAACAAAGACTGAGGGTGTTCGAGAATAGGGTGCTGAGGAGGATGTTTGGGCCTAAGAGGGACGAGGCGACAGGGGATTGGAGAAGGGTAAGTTTTAACGAAATTTGATTCTTGTGAATCAGTAATTACTGGGAATATTGTAGCTATACGCAAATAACTAAATAAGAAATTAATCCCTTCACAAAAACAGCTGCTAATCTTTTCACTAGCCGTTTTAACAATTTTAACAATTTTAACAATTTTAACAATTTTAAGGTTATGCACTTCGTGCATAGTTTTGATCAACGTACTGAATTTATTGAACCAGCTAAATGCACCACCTTCACGAAGCACATGATGCTAAGTTCAAAATCTACTGTCAATAAAGAGGCCACTTTTTTAATATGGTTCCACATTTCGCTAGGCTGCTTTGGTGATATCACTAGCCTATAAAAGGTAAAACTTGTATTATTTTAAAATACGTATGTATTTAGAACTCTAAAACACAATTAAAATGTTTCTTATAGGTTCAGTATGTTTTTAACAGATGGCTACGTTTATGTCGCGGGCCCGCGGTGGCGCAGTTGGTTGAGGCACTACGCTACAAACCGGAAGGTTGCGGGTTCGATTCCCGATGGTGTCACTGGAATTTTTCATTGACATAATCCTTCCGACCGCACTATGGCCCTGGGGTCGACCCAGCCTCTAACAGAAATGAGTACCAGGAATATTTCCTGGAGGGTAAAGGCGGCCGGTGCGTATGGCTGACAACCTTACCACCTTCATGTGCCGACGGTCTAGAAATCTGGGAGCCTCGCCCTCCTGGAACCCTAAGGGCCTGTCCAGGCCTGTAATGGGACTGCTTTACCTTTACGTTTATGTCGTTTATGTTTAAAAGTTTTGCCATTTACCAGCTGTGTAGGAACACGCACGTTTCTCAGAATAAAGAGCGATTAATTCCCCGCAGGGAGGCGGTCGGTGTGTACCTACGACGCATGCGCGCGTCAGCTTTCAGTTTTCAGCGCTCATGGTACAAACACCTGTGAGAATTTTGGACAGCCCTGCGACGATAAAGTCACTCGGTGAAAACTACAACGCTGTAAACTTGTTGAAGCAGGTCCGTAGGCCAAAGCTGACAGCCTACCAACGATTATAACCTTCATAAGCGCCACAGCGGACAAGGGTGGGGAGATTAACATCGCTGACCGGCACAACAACACTTCGCGGCGTAGGTCGAAACTACGCTTCGGGTTTTTTACATTCGAAGTGGAGATGGTGACCTTATTCACACGGACACACAACTAATTCGGTCACATTATATTTTGTCCTATACCCTATTTTGGTAAGCACTTCAGCTAATTCTGTTGATACATTTCATCCTGTTGTGTGTGATACCACTAACGGCAACAGTATTTCCTACCAAATAAATTTATTCATTATAACAAGACACGCAATGTACACATAAACGCAACATTTAGTGCGTTCGCATAACCAATGCTGCAGTGGAAAAGCAATAATTATTACATATTTTTTAGCGTGCATCTCATTCTGCACGCAAAGCGCTTGCGCCCCGTTATATTGTCATCTGTGGCCTGCCTGGCTCTACCATATTTTTCCACATTATGTCATAAGCGGCACGATTTTCGGAAACAAGTTACTGAACATAAAATGTGTGTTTTGATTTTCTCTATAACTTTTGCCTGAAAAAATTCTCATTCTAAGAATAATTCAGCGAGATAACATAAAAGTACTTAGGTCTTCATGTAAAGTACCTGTTATTCTTCTCCGATTTTAATCAGACTTGAATTCTCTCGACAGGTTTTCCTTAAAATTCTCAAATATCAATCCTACAAAAATCGGTCCAGTGGGGACCCATTGTTCCATGCCAACGCACAGACACACACACAGACACGGCGAACCTGCTAGTCGTTTTTCGCAATTTTTTGAACGCATCTGACAATAAAGCTATATGTTTCGACTAATTATAGGTCATCCTCAGGCTGTAAGTAACAAACCCCAGGTACCATAAATTACACTGTCAATACAAGTAAGTCACAACTCAAAATATATCTGTTATGTTGATAAAATTGCATTAAAACTTGTCTTCTTAAGACGATGAATAAAATTGGTTCACCAAGTTTTAGTGATATTTTATCAACACAACAGATGTATTTTGAGTTGTGACCAAATTTTTTTATCCTATTGTGGTAGCGCGTGTGATTGGTGATTGTGTGACTCCCTGAAGATGAACCCTGCGATGGTTCGAAACATGTAGCAGCATTTTTCTGAACATTTTAATGTGAATAAGTGCATTAGTTGGTTTGTGACAGTTTATATCTAAAAGAAATGCACCTTGCGAATATAAAATATTTATTACGTATTGCCTGAAGGTGAGTTTATAATTAGCCGAATCACGTAGCTCTAATGATTGTGTTAATAAAATAAATAGTTGCGGCCTAATAAATACTGTTACACTTTATTAACACTTTATTAACTAATTCCTAGCAGAAGAACGTGGATAAACACTTGGCGATTTTTACAGCAAACGCGGTTTAAAATATAGGAGTGCCTCAAATTTCACATTGCAGACGTTCCCCGACTTACGACAGAGTTCTACTCCGACGATAACGTCGTACGACGCGAATACTATATAACGTGCTATGGGCCTACACTGACTCACCAAATTCATGCCGGTATATTATTCTTGCTTTGGTTTCTAAACCGCTTACCTTTCTCTTTCTTTGATCATCACTTTTGCCAGTTTCACTTCTCCTATTCCATGCCACGTCAAGAACAAGAAAACACAAAACAATTTATAGCAAAGTAAAACCTAACCACGTATCACACACCCAAACACAGCGTCATAGTAAACTGATGCACAGAGGTACAACGCAGAATATCTACTCATGGGCATGCGCATTGCGTCGGGTAGTAGGGCTTAGCGACCGTGTCGGTCATGAGTAGTGGAGCACCTGTGTTAGAAAACAGCATCTAATTCAAACCTGATGTCAAAAATTACCCTGAATTATATTTAAATATTCAGTCCGTACCGAGCAGTAAACACACTCCGTCTCGGTTATAAAAACCAGTCAGTTAATGCTGTGTAGGGAAATAATCGCTGTTTGTTCTGAGATCCACACAAAACGCATAAATACACTGTGTGGGCAGAACGTGGCATTTAAAGACTCAGTCCGTACCGCGCAGTAAACACACTCCGTCTCGGTTATAAAAACCAGTCAATTAATGCTGTATAGGGAAATAATCGCTGTTTGCTCTGAGATCCACACAAAACACATAAAGACACTGTGTGGGCAGAACGTAGAATTTGTGAGTGTTAAACCTGGCGGTACGTAAAGTAACCACTGGGACTCAGCGGGTTAATATATCGTGTAGTGGACACTAATTGTACACAGTATGAAACACAGGGTGGCACTGTCCACAGCGCGTCATATTATATGCTGGTTAAGTCGCATTTCTTTGTGTATTTCCTGATATGTTAATGTTACATTGAAGGTCAGCATAATTTTTAAAAACCCTAAAATAAACCATGACGGAAAGATATTTGCAGACTGGACTTCGTGTAAGGAGGCACTGGAAACGCTGCATCCTTCCTGTGAAGAAGAGAAAAATTTAGAAATTCATGTGACACTCAGGCTAAAACGGTTAATGGAAAGCGACACCAATTAATTGTAACGAAATTAGTCAGCTATAAGCACAAAGACAACAATCTTCTAAAAATACATTGCTGTTGTCATTTAACTTGTAAGATAACAAATCGATTATTTGTACATTCTGCTCAGCATTTTATCCAAAGAATACCACATAAACAGATCTTCACAGCACTGTGGTTACTGCCTTAGTATGAAATATGTTGGAAAATATAGAAATATGGAACGTGTCCAAGCGTATTTGCCCTGTTACTCTCTGCAGGGTTTTAAATGCTGACTGCTAAAACCTTATGCCCCCTTGCCCTCAGTATAAAACTGTTCATTTGAAACAGGACAGTGCAAAATGCTAGGATTTTAAATGCGTCTTTCAGTCTTAAAGAAAATGCACCATGCCTGAAATCAAGAAATATAAATAAAGTTAATTGGCAATCCTGAACACTTCCCTTATAACACATAGACACTTAAACTTTTAAATCCTAGCGGTAACTTTACATACTACGAAGTTCAGCATTAAAAAAATTCTACGTGGTGCCCACATTGTGTTTATGTGTTTTGTACGGATCTCAGAACAAACAGCAACTTTTGCCTTATAAAACATTAAGAGATTGGTTTTTATAATCGAAGTGGAGAGTGTTTACAGCGCGGTACGCACTGAGTCCTTATATAAAACAGATACGCTTCGTCTTTAAAGGGTTAATACTGCTAAAGCAATTCACTGCTGGGGGATAAATATTCAAATTGGCAAGAAGTCAAAGTTGTTACGTATACTGAATATATAATCAAGCAACATTATACCTCCACAGTGGGTATACGTGCAACGTAAGATTATTATTATTATTATTATTATTATTATTATTATTATTGAAATAGAGAATGAAATGGACGAGTCATGTAGCACGTATGGGGGAAAAAAGAGGTGTATACAGGATTTTGGTGGGAAGACCTGACGGAAGGCACCACTTGGGAGACCCAGGCGTAGATGGGAGGATAATATTAAAATGGATATTCAAGAAGTGGATGGGGCAGGGACTGGATTGAGCTGGCTCAGGATAGGGACAGGTGGTGGGCTCTGGTGAATGCGGTAATGAACCTCCAGTTTCCATAAAATGAGGAGAATTTCTTGACTAGCTGAGAAACTATTGGCTTCTCAAGAAGGCTTCTGCGCCATGGAGTTATTATTATTATTATTATTATTATTATTATTATTATTGACTATTAACGCAAGAGACGCAAGAAGAATAACAGCAACTGAGACGAAATACGTGAGAAAAACAGCAGGATACACCTGGACAGGTCGTAAAACAAAAACAGGGATTGCAAAGGAATTAATTGTAACACCAGTTCTGGACAAAATGCAGGCTACAAGAGAAAATGGATACAACATGTCAACAGAACGCCCCGTAACAAATTGCGCAGGATAATGAAAACTGCACGCCAAAATGCAGCCGGAACCAGGGAAGATAACTGAAGATATTTCTGGATGAGCGAGACCGGAACGGGTCCACATGTGGCCCAAATCCATGATAGCTACATTATTATTATTATTATTATTATTATTATTATTATTATTATTATTATTATTATTATCTGTGTGGTGTTGTCAAGTATTCCAATTGCCTTATCTTTGCGGATGACATCAAAATTTTTCGAGAAATAAAGTCCCCTTATTACAATTTCTTACTTCAGTCTGATATTAACCTTTTAAAGCCTAGCGGTAACTTTACGTACCGCCAGGTTTAACATTAAAAAATTCTACGTGGTGCCCACATTGCGTTTATGTGTTTTGTACGGATCTCAGAACAAACAGCAACTTTTGCCTTATAAAACATTAATAGACTGCTTTTTATAACCGAAGTGGAGAGTGTTTACAGCGCGGTACGCAGAGTCCTTAAATAAAACAGATAAGCTTCGTCTTTCAAGGTTTAACTGTGTACGTGGATGGTGCATCTGTAATTTTATGAAGCTCAACGTCAACAAGACCCGAGTTATCTCCTTTTCCAGGAAAATAAACCTGCACCTTTTTTATTAAAAATTATGTGAATCCTTGATTACTCGAACTGAATGCATCAAAGGTCTGGGAGGTCAAATTTACTCCAAACTGCACCTTCACCATCATGTTGACTACATTTTCTCATAAGCAATTAGGTTGTTGGGGTTAATTAGGACAGTAACTTTTGCCTTTTCCTCTCTGCAAAGCCTTCTGATGCTATATTACACATTAGTTACGCCTAAGTTAGAACATGCCTCTGTCGCGTGGAATTCCATTATCTCCACTGACGCCAATAAGGTTGAGCGCACACAGCGGAAGTTTGTATCTCTCCGCCATCGTCGTTTTTTTTTTCAGTCACTTACCGTACAGTTACACTAATGTTTTAAATTACCCGAAATTTCATACGTGAAGTGATCGTAGGTGCCAGTTAGAGGCCCTTTTTTTACTTAATGTTTTCACTGGTTCAAAATTTTACCCTATCATTTTGGAAATTGTCGGCCTTCGAATGCCGAATCGAAATTTCGGAGATTTTAAATTGTTTCATGCTGACTTTTGCCGTCGCAACTGCCCTTCCGCTAGACGCACTTCGGCGGCTAATCGCATCAGTAGCGATAGCTGTACATTCAATTGTAGGCCAATTTTGATTAACGATTTGTTACCAGGTTTCAGGGTACAGGGGGTTTTGCCCCAGTACTTTTACATTACTTTTTCCTGCAATACTGGTTTTGTTTTGTCCGTTTAGTGTTTTGTATTTGTGACGACATGTTTTGTTTGTTTCCTTTGAACTGCTTTCAATTAAACTGAATTGTAATTGTTGTTAGGGATAGCTGTATATCCAATGTAGTTCTGTTTTATTAATGATTTGTTGTTATTATAACTGATTCTGCGTTAATCTGTCACATTTTTAAATTAATTTATCTGCGTCTTTCCACTTTATAGCGGTTTTGCCCCAGTACTTTTATGTTACTTACTGCAATATTCTTTTTGTTTTGTCTGTTTAGTGTTTTGTTTTTGTGTATTTGTACCGCTTTGTGTTATACTTGCGTTCTTGTGCTGGCTTTGTAATTGGCACTTGTGCTGTTAAGCCTGGACTTTAATAAACGTCACTGAATTGAATTGAATTGAAAAGAATTATCATCATCATCATCATCATCATCGTCGTCCCCTTCATGCAGGGTATTCACACTTATATACCTGAAACAAACCACGTTTCTAGGGTACACAGTGCCGCAGCTATTCTGCACGTACTGTTAATGGTGCATGCAGCGCTGTCTGCAATATTAAACCCTTTTGTGCTTCTACATTAGCACTTCCCGCAGTGTGTGCGCTGTGCCCAGTACAGCTGTTTTCTGTAGTTCCTTGATATCGTGCTTTCCCGGTACGCTGCTCAAGTATTTTCTGAAGGATTTTGAAATGGTTCCAGTTGCCCCTATTATTACTAGCGTCACCTTTATTTTTACATTCCAGTATTATTACTATTAATATTAATATTATTATTATGCTGTCCCAAGTCACAGGCCATTTCTTCCCGGTATTCCTGTCGAACAAACGCTGATCCCCACTGCTCAGGTATCAAGTTCCAGACTGCAATACTTTCCGCACTACGTGTCATGTTCCAAGTACAGCTGCCTTCTGTAGCGAATCTACTGAATGTTTTCCCGGTGCGGGTTCTAAATTTTTCCTTAAAGCTCTCGTTACTATTCCGGTGGCTCCAGTTACCGCGGGTATAATCACACATTTCACGTTTCACATCCGTTGTATCTCTATACATAAACTCTTGTGTTTAATTTCTTTTCTTCTTCCTTTTGTGTGACATTTCTGTCCGCTGGTATTGCCACGTCTATCAGTATGTACGTTTTCCCTTTTTGTTTGTTTTTAATAATTATATCGGACTATTTGCTGTCACTTCCCTGTCTGTAAGCACCCCTTGATTCCATAACATTGTCACACCTTCATGTTCACATACCGGTTTGTGTGTGTGTGTGTGTGTGAGTGTGTGTGTGTGTCAGTGTGTGTGAGTGTGTGAGTGAGTGTGTGTATGTGTGTGTGAGTGTGTGTGTGAGTGTGTGTGTATGTGTGTGAGTGTGTGTGTGTGTGAGTGAGTGAGTGTGTGTGTGTGTGTGTGAGTGTGTGTGGCTGTGAGTGAGTGTGTGTGTGTGTGTGTGAGTGTGTGTGTGTGTGGGTGTGTGTGTACAATACATCTCTCGTTTCGATGCCTATTGCTTTGCATACTGAATAATGTAAATGCGCACCAACTTTATCATATTTCATTAAATATTCACTCTTTGCGAAAATGGGGCATCCTGAAATTCGGTGGTCAATAATTTCTTCATGTTCTTTACATAACCGGCATTAGCTGTCAAATTCTTCGTCCAAAATTTTATTTTTAAAATAGTTTGTACTAATTGCTTGCTTTTGTGCTGCCACTTCTGTACTTTCTCTTTCTCCCTTATAGTTTCCAAATTTTAACCACCGATAAGATTGTTCGTTATCCACCAGTTTTTCACCTAAGCTACGTAGAAATATTCCATGCATCCTTTTCCCCCGCCACATTTCTTTTATCTTCTCTGTTATGCTGTCTTTTATTTGTCTTGTTCCTTTCTGCAGTTCTCGCCTCAGACTTCTGTTTGTCTGTACCATTGCTGACTTAGTGTTGTTTTGGTGCGTTCTAACAATCTGTAGCAGTGGATCTATCGTACTGTCCACACATTTCATCAGTTTTGTGATTTCTACTACGTAGGCTTCTTCTAACTGCATCAGCCCCCTTCCTCCGTATTTTCTGGTAATATACAAGCTGTCTACATCTGCCTTTAGACGATGCTGTCCACGGATGGTTAGCAGTTTCCTTGTTTTCCTATCCAGTTTTCGCAATTCAACTTGGTGCCAATTAATAATTTCAAAACTATATATAAATACTGGTACCGCCAATGCTGCAGTTGCTTGTATATTATTATTATTATTATTATTATTATTATTATTATTATTGCACACACAGCCTGAATAAACTACAGTCATGATAAACACGTGATGTTCTCAGTGAATCGAAATATTGAATTTTAAAGTACTGTCAACACGAATTTCGCGCTACGTAGAATGGACTATCTTTAACTGAAATCCTAACCGGAAAAACGGATTTTCAAACTCTGTTTAGATACGACGTGGCATTAACAAACAAAATATGCGATTTCAGGCTTTCGCCGCCGTGTAGTCGAATTATTCGTTCTTCTGAGATGTTACGCAACCTATGTTGGTACCTGGATACCGACGTGTCGGAATACCCTGTCAGTCCCAAACTCACATGTAAAATCTTCAAAGAAGAAGGTCTCGTCCTTCTGGCACGTAACGCGACGTACGTTGATTGCTGTTAGACGTTTCGACACGAAGATGGGCGCAATAGGTTTTCCCGAAACGTCGGTAAAGAGCTACCAACCTATGCCTTGCAACATCAAGTAGAGCGAAGGCCTTAATAATGATAAGCTCACATGTGGTAACTAGAGTCGAACTCGGTTATAACGTCATGAAAGGGACTGAATATTACGTATCGTTATAAACGTGTGTTGTTAAGTGAGGAGTCTAATGTTACGGTTAACAGTGAGGAATTAATTGGTACCACAGAATATCTGACGCTATACGCGAGGTGTCGTATAAACCGATGTCTTTATAACCGTTTTCTACTGTATTATCATAACAGTCTATACAATATTTGGGGGTTTGAAAACGATTACCCTTTTAAAGCCTAGCGGTAACTTTACGTACCACCAGGTTTAACATTAAAAAATTCTGCGTGGTGCCCACATTGCGTTTATGTGTTTTGTACGGATCTCAGAACAAACAGCAACTTTTGCCTTATAAAACATTAAGAGATTGGTTTTTATAACCGAAGTGGAGAGTGTTTACAGCGCGGTACGCACTGAGTCCTTATATAAAACAGATACGCTTCGTCTTTAAAGGGTTAAACATGTGAAGTATTGTTTCGTTCCTAGCATTCCGAAAAAGACAGCTGCTTATCCTTGAGGATTTAAGAAGCAAGATGCAAGATTCTTGTAGCGCGACGTATTTCATAATACACTAAAACGCGTAACACCAGACTCTAAAATTCTAAAACCTCACATACTTTAAGAAGTGTTTCTTGAATAGATCTGCACTCTTCTAGAATATTACGCGGCATCGTGTGGCAGTTGTTTACCGACATTTAGGGAAAACGTGTCGGTTTTATCTTCAATGGTCAAGAGTCATTTCGGTCTCGGACTCTTAACCCTTGAAGACGGACTGACACGTCCCTCAACGTTGGTAAGAAATTACCAAACAACGCCGCATAACAACACAGAAGAGTGCAGATCTCACTAACATTTTGCCAGAATCCTAAAATAAATATTTCTTGAATAGTACACAGACCCATACAAAACACATACCCATTACGACATAAATACAAAAATATATAACACGGACAGAATGACCTTACACCGTAATTTGATTACAGGGCACTGAGTGAGACAGTCGGGAATTTTCCGCGACAAACACACCTCAATAGCAGAGCTATTGCGACCGGTTTTGCCTGTCTCTACTTCGCCATTACTCGATACCATATGGACGTTTCTCACTTATGTTACACATGTCCAAAATGATGTCGCTGTGCTTGCAGGTAAATTTCACATCTCATTAACACATTTCGGGTTACTCCACGAAGCACTGTTTGGGGAAAGTCTCAAATGCGAATTATCTGTTCTTATGCCGCGCGAAGTTTTTATGCTTCTGCATTTTTCTTTCTGTCAATATGCTGTCCTGCTGTTCTTTATATCCAACTGGAATTTCATACCATAAAATAATTTTCCCAAACTTTCTTCGACATTTCAGGCATCAAAACATCCGGACATTTTTGGTGAAATTCACTGCAGTATGACGTTTTTAGATTCTTGATGTACTAACACCGTATTGCACTCTACCTGAATCCACTGCGAGGAAAAGCGAAATGAACCGTGTTACCTTGTGATTGTTCTGAAGAAAACAAAAATGGTGCGGCTGTCCTGTGCAGGTCATGGCAAAGTCACTGTAGTAGTTAATTCTCAGCGCCGTGCGTAAAACGGTTTCAGCAGGTTCGATGAAGTCGGGTTCGCTGCTCGTTGTGGTTCATTTCGTAAGGTCATTAACTGCCAAGGTTATATGGCATAGAGTAATGGGATGATAAGAATGAAAAAAGAGGCAATATACGTATGATGTAACACTGAGGACCTTTCTCAAAACAAGTGTTGCCCTGGAAAAGCAGTAAATATTACGTATTCTGAGTGTGTGTCTGTAGCCTTAGTTATCTGGCATGCAAAGCGCATGCGCCGTATTATATTGTCGTCTGTGGTACGTCTGGCTCTACTGTATTTTTCCACACTATCTCATAATATTATTGACTGAAAATGTGTTTTGATTTTTTCTGCTACTTCTGTCTGAAACATTTCTCACTATAAGAAGAATTCAGCGAGATATTATCATAAATGTACATAGGTCATATTTTGATGAAACTTGGATTTTCTCAACATATTTTCGGAAAAAACTTCAAATATCAAATTTCATGAAAATCCGTGCTTCGAGTTGCAGACAGACACACATGACTAATCTATAGTCAATTTTTGCAATTTTGCGAACATATTTCAATTTTTCAAATTGAACTTGAGATAAAAACATCATGTTACAAATGTTATTACGACAAGAGAAAAATATTTATGATAATCACTATATAATTCTGCCAAGTAAGGCATAAACTGATTAAATCGTTTCAGTCTGAGAGGGAAATAAAAGGTATCCATTTTCATCTGCTGAAAACTTGACACAAGATGGGATACATACAAAAGCAGGTTATTCCAGTTTATATTGTCTGCATAAAACATGCGTTTGCAGAAACGTAGACTTTTTTTTTCTGACCTTATAAGTTTCGCGAGAAATGTCACGTAGAAAGTCCTAAAAAGCATTAGCCTATTTAAAGGTCAGCAGTTCCGTGACTCCCGATAATTGTCAGTTATATAAACAAGCAACGTCCATCATACGAATCAGTCTGCAGTGGAGATCAGCCAGAGAATATCTCACTTCTACCAAATTCGACAGGAAAGAAATATGTGAGTATAACTTGTCGTATTATGTAAGGTAGTGATATCATGACCCATTACTGTCCTCTCGAGTAGGACGCTCTGCAAGTTGGTAAATGGATAGAAACGAATATTTTGGAATTGCTCCCTGTAATTTCAGAGGGCATGGGCGGAAAATTCCGCAAAAATCCCAACAGCTATTTCTGAAAACACACGACACATCACGAAATATAAAAATCTAAAGTCATGTCTCATATGTACTCATATCTCCAAAATCCAAAACCAGTTGTACATAGCTAGATGTGTCAAAATGTATCAAATCGAAAATAAGATGGGCGGGACATGTAGCACGTATGGGGAGAAGAGAGGTGCATACCGGATTTTGGTGGGGAGAACCGAGGGAAAGAGACCACTCGGGAGACCCGGGCGCAGATGGGAGGATAATATTAAAACGTATCTTCAAGAAGTGGGCTGGGGGGGGCCATGAACTGGATTGAGGTGGCTCAGGATAGGGACAGGTGGCAGGCTCTTGTGAATGCGGTAATGAACCTGGGGGGTTCCATAAAATGCGGGGAAATTCTTTACTAGCTGAGAAACTGTTAGCTTCTCAAGAAGGCCTTTGCTCCACGGAGTTAGTTAGTTAGTTAGTTAGTTAGTTAGTTAGTTAGTTGGTTAGTTAGTTAGTTAGCGTCAAATGTTCCTTTCTTGTAATAACATGTAAAGTGATTTTTTCCTTCTGAATGCCACAAAGACGTGTGTTGGAGTGAAGTAATCCACAATAATCAACTAAAAATGCACACAATTTGTCATCTACACAGTCATAATTGCATTAAAAAAGGCACTTATTAAGAATTATAAATTTGTAAATGATAATTTGTGTGCAATTTGTTAGTTGTTTGTTGTAGATTACTGATTACTAAGCACAGAATGAACAACATAAAGTTTGTAAGTGGAGGTATCGCTCCATGCATTTCTGACCTCATTTCTACATGGCCTTCCCATTAAATAGAAATTCTTGGGGGGGGGGGGGAGCATATAACAGGCCTAGACACTTTAGAAGGAAATCATTAAAATCATTAATTGTTCATACCAGGAATCAAACCAAATCATACGTTTTCTATAGCACAATAAGATTTATCAACATTCAAAACACAAAACAAATTTAATGTGTTCCATGTCCGTGCACTATATTATACAAAAACACTAATCACCAACAAATGCACAAAAAAGTTTTATCATCAATCGTAACACACTCCTACATGTTTCGACCCTGCTGGGTCATCTTCAGGGAGAATTTTCCGTTACCGTTACAGTAAGGTTGCACTTTATAATTGAGTGAGAATGTGCTGTTTACTGTGTACTGCGTTGTTTTTGGAGGCGTGAATTCCCTGCGGTCCCGGCTTGCAGTACACAGTCAAGAGCATACATTCTCACTCAACTATAAAGTGCAACCTTAGTGTAACGATAACAAAAAGTTCTCCCTGAAGATGACCCAGCAGGGTAGAAACATGTAGGAGTGTGTTACAATTGATGATAAAACTCTCTTTGTGCATTTGTTGGTGATTAGTGTTTTGTGTACAAAATAATTTGTTTATATTTCAAACACTTTTAATATGGAAATTAGTTTTTCAGTATTAAAACATATACATTCACTTCTTTACATCATCCCCTTCAGCCTCACATTCCAAGTCTCCAGACAGGTCTGTGTCGCTACCCAAAACAACCCAGTCACCTTAAATATCCCACAAGATATAGCATTACGTGCCACAACGAGAAGTTGCAATCCTTCATTTGTTGATAAGGTGGGACACGCCGTGGCGCAGTTTGTTGAGGCACTGTGCTTCAAGCCGGTAGGTCGCGGGTTCGATTCTGGTGTCACTGGAATTTTTCATTGGCGTAATCCTTTCGGTCGACTGGGGTCGACTCCGCCTCTAACAGAAATGAGAACCAGGAATATTTCCTGGTGGGTAAAGGTGGCCGATGCGTAGGGCTGACAAACTTACCGCCTTCATGTGCCGATTGTCTAGAAATCTGGGAGCCTCGACCTCCTGGAACCCTAAGGGCCTGTCCAGGCCTGTAATGGGACTGCTTTACTTTTACCATTTCGTGAAAGACAATAGCAAAATTTTCAACAGTTTCACCGTCATCTACCCTACATCTCCTGCACATAAATTTTTGCATGACAACAAATGCCAATTAGACACCGATTTCAGGATTATTGAAATTACTGAAATAAAGGGATACGTCCCACAATAGAAGAATGGTATTATTTTGAGCAACTTGTATTTTTCTGTGTTCCCAGATACAAAATGTCGCTGGAAATGATAGAACCTCCGAGTAAGGAGGTATTGGAGAAAGTCAGGAGTGAGTTTGGCCTGAATGATCAGCGAGTGAGAGACGCTGTAGAACAGCTGAAGCAGTGGATATACCTGCAGCCTCATCTGCCCA
The DNA here is from genome assembly GCA_013340265.1 of Coptotermes formosanus. Classification (NCBI taxonomy): domain Eukaryota; kingdom Metazoa; phylum Arthropoda; class Insecta; order Blattodea; family Rhinotermitidae; genus Coptotermes; species Coptotermes formosanus. The sequence continues at coordinate 17,956 of BLKM01000883.1, read as the reverse complement.
AAGAAATTGGTACGTTGACCAAAAACACTGCGAACAGTGACACACCGTTCAAAAGAGTAGACATGCAAAACGTTGAAGTCTTCGCTGTTCTGCGACGTCACGAAGCTTATGCGGTAGTTGTTTATCGACGTTTCGGGACAGCCTATAGATCCTATCAATATAAACGTCATAAGGCGCTCTACCGGAAACAAAACTATGGTTACACAATCACATAATTGAGCGTTCAGTTGCTCAGACAACAACATGCAGAGATAAAGGCGACATCAAGAAAGGATAAATTTGAGATGGTTTTGACCTCGGTATTGCTTACCATAAAATTTGAAATGTCGTGCAATACCACTTTCAGATGATGGCAGACTGGAGCGCTGGCTGATACGGTGTGAAAACCGCATTGAGAAGGCGAAGAAAACACTGGACCTGTATTATACACTGCGGACAAAAGTACCGGATGTAATGAGTGGCTGGGATACGGAAGGAGACTGGTTCAAATCTGCATCGAGTCACCTGTAAGCTGTTTACTTTTGTGCAGGAGTTCAACTTTGTACCTATTAATATTTATCCTGCTAATGTGGAATATATGGTGAGCTCCTAATAATTCCAGCACCACTAATGTGTAATATTTGGTGACCTACATTTGGCAACGCTGAAAGGAGCCCCTTTGTCTCTGTCTGTCTCTCTCTGCACAATGTCTCAACACTGAATCAATCGTGGAAGACGTCCTATGTCATATCTGTGTGCACACACTTACTCGGCTACCAACTAGGCCCTTAAGGGCCTAGTTGGTAGCCGAGTAAGTGTGCAGAGAGAGACAGACAGAGACAAAGAGGCTCCTTTCAGCGTTGCCAAATGTAGGTCACCAAATATTACACATTAGTGGTGCTGGAATTATTAGCAGCTCACCATATATTCCACATTAGCAGGATAAAGGTTAACTCAGCTTGACCTCTGTGTATATTCATATCCAGCCCCAACTAGTCGCCAAATTCCGCACATTCTATTGAAATAGACAATTCGTTACTGGGACCAAGAATGGCCGTCACTGGTCCGTATTTTCTGGCAGATGAAACACTTACGTTCCTATTTAATTTTGACCTGTAAGGGTAGGTGCTGCACTTCCGACTAAATCAAGAGATACAGGAGGCCCGTCTCTATACCCGTTCACTTCTACTGTTCTATGTATACGGCTTCTTCTATAAGAAAAAATGCAAACTTCGCTATTTACAGGTCTATAACGTTTATGGTCGAAATACGCCAATTTATACGAATATATCCTAGCGGGGGAATTACAGTAAACACATGTTGTGTGTAAACCTGGCCATAAACCAGTCGTTACGTGTCCCAAATTCTTAACGAATAAAGACTAGGAAACACTAAGTTCAAATGCACTTAAAAACGTGTTTTAGCACATTTCTTAAAGCTGTCGAATTCCAGTTTAAGATATGGCCCCTAAGAACTACTTTACATCCGAAACCTATGTTAACCTTCTAAAGCCTAGCGGTAACTTTACGTACCGCCAGGTTTAACATTAAAAAATTCTACGTGGTGCCCACATTGCGTTTATGTGTTTTGTACGGATCTCAGAACAAACAGCAACTTTTGCCTTACAAAACATTAAGAGACTGGTTTTTATAACCGAAGTGGAGAGTGTTTACAGCGCGGTACGGACTGAGTCCTTTCATAAAACAGATACGCTTCGTCTTTAAAGGGTTAAAAATGGTTTTTTCTTTGCAGATTTTGCTTTCCCATGCGTCAGCTGACACCAGATGGTGACAGAGTCATTGTCGCTGGACTGCTAACATCAGACAGTACGAACTTTAACTACCAGCATGTGCTCAAATTATTCCAAGTCATCATGGAGATCAGAATATCCGAGGACTACAATCGCTCCGATATATATGTATTTGATTATGCTAATGTCAGTCTCCAGCATGTGCCGAAGTTGCCCCCCTCATTTTTCGAGAAGTTTCAGCTATGTGTATTAGTAAGTAGTACAAATATTGTCCGTATAAATAATGAGACTAATGCAGGATAACCTGAAAACAATAACGAGTACCAGTTATGACATCTTAACCTTTTAAAGCCTAGCGGTAACTTTACATACCACCAGGTTTAACATTAAAAAATTCTACGTGGTGCCCACATTGCGTTTATGTGTTTTGTACGGATCTCAGAACAAACAGCAACTTTTGCCTTATAAAACATTAAGAGACTGGTTTTTATAACCGAAGTGGAGAGTGTTTACAGCGCGGTACGCACTGAGTCCTTATATAAAACAGATACGCTTGTCTTTAAAGGGTTAAAGCCTAGCGGTAAGTTTACATACCACCAGGTTTAACGTTAAAAAATTCTACGTGGTGCCCACATTGCGTTTATGTGTTTTGTACGGATTTCAGAACAAACAGCAACTTTTGCCTCATAAAACATTAAGAGATTGGTTTTTATAACCGAAGTGTACAGTGTTTACAGCGCGGTAAGCACTGAGTCCTTATATAAAACACATGTGCTTCGTCTTTAAAGGGTTAACGTCAAAAAAAGCCTAACTCCTTCAACTTTTCCTCCTGCTTTTGGCATACGAAGGTTTCTAGGCACATGTTCTCTGCATGAGGTAGTGCAGTTAGTTGAGGCACTGCACTAAAAGCAGCAAGGTCGCGGGTTCGATTTCTGATGGGGTCACTGGGATTTTTCATTTACTTAATACTTCTGGGAGCATTATGGCACTGCGTTCGACTCAGCCTGTATAAGAAACGAGTGCCAGGAGTACCTCCTGGGGGATAAAGGCGGACGGTGCTACTTTCATGTGACGATTGTCTAGAAATTCTGGGAGCCTCATCCTCCTGGAACTCTGAAGGCCTGTCCAGGCCTGTAAGTGGATTGCGTTTCGTGTAATATTTACCTACGGCAAGTGTTTAGAACACGAAAATATATCACATAAACTATGGCATTTATAAAGAGAGCAAACTCTTCTAGTCAACTGATCTTTCTCTCCCCATAGAATGGCTACAATGCTCGCACTAAAGCTATGCACGTTTTGAACGCTCCGCCATACACCGGAGACCTCATTGGTACGATTAAGGGCGTGTACAAATCCAAACTTGCAGAAACGGTAAGTCACTTTATTCCATCTCATCTTTTACTTCTACAGAGACACTGCTACATCATTATATGATTTCTCCTTTCATTGAAACTGCCAATATCTTCTGGTTGCAGCCCAAATCTTATAAAGTTTACAGACATTTATTTTTATTGAAGATTTAATTCTTACCGGTTGTTAAGACGCGCTGATTGGAAATTACTTACAGACGTTTCAAATAATGGAAAACGAACGCAATTTCAAGAAGACTTTAACAATCTAACCCTCAGGGTGAAGAAGCTACGAACCTTTAAAATGAAAGTCACGGTTTACCATTATATACGGCGTAACATCCCGAACGACCGGTATATTCAGCAGCACTAAACCTCGCACTTGTTCTTCTTCTTCATGGGTAATACTAATTGAAAATTTGATTTGCCTCGCCCTTTTGTAACAACAAACCCTTTTCTCTCTATCAGACGCACATGAGAATATTTATATGCCTAGGAAAATTTTCATCTACAACGACCAGTAATGTCTTTTCGGGTTTCGCACTTTTCAGTTCGGTAAAAAAATAGCATGTTTCATTATGTTACGTTTCGGTAAACCCTACAGTGAACACTGATACGTTCGGAGAAAAGTTCTATAACTATCATTAATGTGGGTATACACTTTGCCTACGGTATTTATTCCATCAAATTACACATTCAACAAAAATAAATGATCATTTGGCACTTAATTCCCTCCTACATGTTTCGACTTTTACAAGGTTATCATCAGGTAGGTAGATAGACGTACAGCAAGTTCTGTCAAACATGCGTGTATGTGCAGTTAAAATACAGTATAGTCAATATTTTTTATGTTTCTCATACCGTGCATTGTTGATAATCAAATAACACTATTCAGTCCAAAAAATGCATTATATTTTTTTAAGATGGTTTGTACGTAGGAGTGTAGGATATAGGCCTGGTGAATAAGATACTGAAGCATAAAACATTTGAAAACTATGCAGCGCATTTTGTTTGACTGAATATTGTCATTTGTCAATAGTGTCAATTTCTTTTCCACTGAACATGGATTGCAATAAAAATGCACTTGATGATCTTTCAAACCAAAACATGCGACAGTCCCAATTCAGATGTTAACAACAGCGCCTTACGGTCCAACCAGATATCATGTATGTACGCATGTGTGTACGCATGTATTTATGTATGTATGCATGTACGCAGTGTGTGTACGCATGTATGTACGTACGCATGTGTGTACGCATGTGTGTATGTATGTATGTATGTATGTATGTATGTATGTATGTATGTATGTATGTATGTAAGTATGTATGTATGTATGTATGTGTGTGTGTATGTATGTATGTAAGTATGTATGTATGTATGTATGTATGTTTCAGATCCAAGTTCATGGCAGTGACTTGACATCCTTTTATGAGCAAGTTCCAAAGGAAATCCTTCCCACGGAATATGGCGGGAACGCTGGCTCCTTAGCAGCAAACTGGGGTATGGCTGACACCAGTTTCATTTTTAACATCATAAAAAAGTGAAACTATAAATGTTTACTTCAACTTCATATCATTCTGTAACACAAACACACCTCAAAAATTTTCTACTGTCGCATAGCTGAATCGGGTATGCAAAATTACACAATTTATACAAAACATTGTACTGAAAATACCTAAATTAATCATCAGAATGAATTTACAAGACTTAGTAGTAGTAGTAGCAGCAGCAGTAGTAGTAGTAGTAGTAGTAGTAGTAGTAGTAGTAGTAGTACCCCTGTGCAATTGTCATTTACCTAGCACAATATAAAAACACAGTACTTGAAGTAACAGAAGTTGTATCAGTGTCAACTTCGTTCTTTTTGAATTAATAATTTATTCCCAAAATTTAAACCAGTGGTCACCATACTCATCTCAAATACTATGGTCCGTCCTCCTCAAAAGGGTCTGCTTTAATCTTTCTTTCTTCATACTACTCTCAGACCGCACACACGTTATTTCCTTAACAACACGAAATATTCGTCTTTCTAATAATATGCAAGTGGTCTGTACGTCAGGTAGCAACCTAATGTTCACATTTCGTATGCAAAAATTTTAGGCTTCAAATATTTAACCTTTTAAAGCCTAGCGGTAACTTTACATACGACCAGGTTTAACATTAAAAAATTCTACGTGGTGCCCACATTGCGTTTATGTGTTTTGTACGGATCTCAGAACAAACAGCAACTTTTGCCTTATAAAACATTAAGAGATCAGTTTTTATAACCGAAGTGGAGAGTGTTTACAGCGCGGTACGCACTGAGTCCTTATATAAAACAGATACGCTTCGTCTTTAAAGGATTAACATACATTAGTGCAGCAAAGAAGCTACTGTCAACACAACGTTGTGTATTCCTTTTCATGTAGTCAAATTGTGTTTTCGGAAGCATATAACTAAATCATTTATTTTGTTAACTGCCGAATGAAAGATACGAATTTGTGTTTCAGATCTGTGGAAGAAAAAAATCGAAAGTTATCGCAATACATTCTTGGAACGGGAAAACCACAAGTCTGAAGAATCTAAAAGACCCGATAACTCCATCCGCAGCAAAAAACTTCTGCGATTTGAAGAATCCTTCAGCAATCTGGAAGTCTATTAGTGTGTGTTACTTCTTAAAAAGAATATCTCGATATCATAAAATGTGTATGGCTGTCACATTATACAGACTTATCCACAAAAACTGAACAGGATCTCGCAATGCTATTTTGTAACATCTGTATCTTAATTCTTTACGTGTATATACACTAATCGTGCTTCACTCCCTTTGTGAGGGTGTTGCTTAACCTGTATCTACAATAGAACACAAAAACTGTATTGCTGCTTGCCGAATCTGCTTTGGAATTACGAATTCTGTGGCTAACGTAGCGACACATGCACTTAAATGGGCAAAAATTATGTTTCTACAGACACGAGATGTATACAATTACCTCTTCACCTGTTCCAGAAATCTTGTTTAAATACAGTCGCCATCTTGAAGGTATAAGCGACAGACTACAAATTTACCTTGCAGTTTGTACCACAACCTTGAAGCAGTTTCAAAGTTGGAAGCCCATAAGTTTCAGAACAAACGTCAAAATTGTGACACAGGCCGCACGACTCTAACGGAAGCAGTGTAATTCGTAGGACTCTACTGGAATGAAAGACACGTGCATATTTATTTCAGGAAGTCCAAAAACCGACCAGCAACATTAACATATAGTCCAGTACTGGACAAAAGAGAGGGAAATTTGTTGTTTCTATGTTTAACACAATTTAGATTACTGCACGATTTGCAAGGCCAATCTTGTCAAAAGATTGGAACAGCTGGGCATTTTACATGGATGAATATTTGGTGAAATTTAACTCAATTTCAACACAAAAATAATGCCTCTGCCGATCCCAGAGCCTTCGCAGTCTAAGGCGTCGGTGTGTGGACGTTCACTTGCTGGGATTGTGGGTTCGAATACAGCCGGAAGCATGGATATCTGTCTCTTGTGAGTGTTGTGTGCTGTAAGGAAGAGGGCCCTGCGTCGGGCTGATCACCCATACAGGGGAATCTTACCGATTATGGTGTGTCTGAGAGTGATCGTGAAGCCTCAATCATGACCAGGCCCTGGCCCACTGGGGGCTTTTGCGGCGCTGGAAAGAGAATAACACCTTGGCTCTGACAGCATAGGAAACATAATTTCAGTGACGTAGAAACATCCCGCGAATTTTGCCCACATACTGTACGGTGATTCTGTTAGCATCAGCATAAACAGCCACCATGTATTTCATCAGCACCATCTCAAACCTCTCCCACTTGAAGGAGCAATGTGTTTCCTATCAGGCAGCCACTCAATTGTGTGCATTACTTGCCTTAGGTGCTTAGGGTTAGCGGTTAGAATATATAAAATCTACTTACTGTAATAGTTCTATTATCATAAATATAAAGAGCTGTGAAAAATTTATACACTTTGTTATTTAAGAGAAACAACTCCTGAACGTACATCACTGAACTGAATACCAGCAGA
>BLKM01000881.1:464858-628962 GCA_013340265.1 Coptotermes formosanus | reverse complement strand
CATGTACACAGTATTCTTTGGTTCTTTGGAGTGCACAGCATGTAAAAGTCTTACGGGTCGTTCAGTCAGGAGGCAGGGTAGAAATTTTCCCGTTAGTGTGGTATTGAGGTGCTACACTATTCTGTTGAAAGTAACACTCTTTCCTCCAAAAACAAATTGTGGGTAGACTGCACAGTGTTGTTCCACAGTGCTGGTAAGTGGGCAGCACCCGTGCCATGTACATCAAAGAATAATGGCTCTATCAGTCCCTTGGAAGGCAGACAACATTACACTAACACCCCTAGTAGATAACTGCTCATTCTTCTGTTACATGTGTGGATTGTTAATGGCCCATTACGCACAGTTATGTTGATTGGCAGTACCATTAATTTTAGGAGAGGATTTATCAGACAAAGCAGTGAAATGAGGGAAGATTCTCTTTGATCATACATGTGCAGAAGCTATTTTCAAACTTCCTTTCTTTGATGTGGACCATCATCATCATCATCATCATCATCATCATCATCATCTGTTCATTGTAAGGGGGAATATTGATATGTTGAGCCCTTAGTATTGTGTAATCAGAATTTAATTCTTGTCAAAAGTGGACATGCATGTTCTTGAAAACATGTTTCTCTTTTATTATGTGGTATTGAATTTTTCGGTAGAAATAGGTATATGTGTAGAGAGACTCCGTAATATCCAGGCACTGTGAAATATAGTAGACTGAATTACAGAAAAGGGTAAAACCTGGCTGTAAATCAGATTGGTTTTCTCATGTTACAAAATAAGGTATTGAAAATGTAAACCAGAAAGAAGTGTGTAGGTCCACGACAGTGTGGGTATATGATGCTTAAACAGGTTGTGAGTCTAATCTGTAAATGAAGAAGAAAAAGGAGGAAGAGATGCAGTTGTTGTTGTAGTTTTTGTTCTTGAAGTGTATATAGAGTACAGCTCACAACATGTTTATCCATTTATTTCTGTTGCTCATGTAACAACCACATCAGGAGCAGATAATCAGACATTGCCATTTCAGGGAAATTACTGCAGCTAAGAACAGAATACTGTGTTGTGAGTGATGCTGTTATGACAGTGCTCTGAACGAGTTGGTTTGGGAGGCTTGCTGTTTAGCAGAAACCGATGTTGTCTTCTGGAGGTTGGAGTTGGGGATGGGGTTCTGCAAAGTGTTTTTACTGCAAACTTACAGGACAGCTCTGGGGTTCAGTATTCGAGTCAAAGAAAATCGTTGTCCTGTTCCAAGTGGCCTTAGCCCAGAGCACTGGCAATGCAGCAAAGCTGAAGCAAACATTGAGAAAAGGCACGTTAGAACTGGTGATGTCACAGTAGTCAGTTCAGCATGTGTGCAATTAGATTATTGTGGTTTACAAACTGGCAAACGTAAACAAAGAGCATGAGGCAGAATGTTCCTGTTTGGTTAAGACCTCAAGATGAAGCTGTATTATTTCAGAGGTGTTGTTTTAAAAAGGTGGTTTAAAAAGTTGTTTTGTACATCAGTGACTTGAAATCATATTGGACATGTTCTGCACTAAGAACACATTGCCATATTTTCATGCGTGTGTGCACATACAATTTGTAAATGTTCTTATAATAAATTTGGATTCAGTATTATGTTTATGTGGTAAACATATGGTGTGCCACTTTGTGTTGTGTAGAATAGGCAGATACATAGAGAAGATGGGATCTTCATTATCTGTCTAATTTTATTGTACGAAATTCAACACACTTGCAGACCAATTAGCGTTCCTATTACAGCTCATAAATCTGATTTCTAAGGCAGTATTAGCTGAGAGGTGGGAAGAGCCTTGGTAATCCATACAGACAGGTCATGTTAATTATAGAGCTGATGGTAAAGAAACTTTCATCACACCATGAAGTACTGAAGTTAAGTTTGTGCAAAATGTATTTACAGTAGGTTTCAGCTTCACTTTTCTCCTTAGGGTGCTGTTCGCTTATAATACCTAGTGATTCGGTCACTGCTGTAATGTAAAAGGTTTAAATCCGATCTGTTACAGACCCTGTAAAATATATTGTAAATCACCGTCACTTGATAAAAGTTAGTAAATGCTTGAGGACGACGACGACGACGACGACAATGATGATGATGATGATGATGATGATGACAGTGACGATAACGATGAGTAAAGGCAGAAGGCATCATAGAATAGAACAGAACAGAATAGAATAGAGTACAAAAGGGCAGGCAGCATGGTGACCCATGCACTTCGACCAGTATCGATCTTTTGTGCTTCCCTTTAGCTCATTAATTCAGCAGTCCCACACCTTGAACAAAGTGCAGCGTCTTGCTGGCAGAGATGTATTCAGAGTCACCTGTTCTCATAAAATGATGACCCAGGTGCCTGAGTCTAAATGCAGCCAAAGTCTCATAGTTACAAAGAACGTGTGAGGCTGTTTCAGATGTGTGCTTGTATCTATTGCAATCGGGACTCTTCACTAGCCCCAGTTTAAGTGGGTGTCCTTTTAAATGGGGGTAAACCCATGTACTGGTGAATGTCCAGTAAGTTCATTTAGATCTACAGCGAGCTACTCCATAACATACATTTTGAGTAGCGGTAATAATATCAGAATTATGGATCATTTGCTCTCATAAAGGTAAAGAGATGAGTTTATCAGCTCTATGCAACTGTTTAATGTGGTAGCAGTTAGTATAAGGTACTTAGTTCCCATTTAAACCACGATAGCAATTATCTTGGCTTAGGTTTGCTACTGGGCAGTTTAGGTTTAAGCCCTGGCTGCAGTCCTTACATTACTTTTAATTTCGTTTGGTTAGATTTTGTGGAAATTTAACGGGTTCGTATACCTAGAATGTTAGACTCCTGGTGGGGTGTGGATTTCTTTGTTGTGGTTTAGCTTTTTAAATTTAAATTTCAGCCCGTAGGTAGGAGTTATAGTTAGGTTTGGTGGGGGATACGAGAGGAATTGGAGAGCAGTGAGCGAATGCATGTTAACAGCCTCTCTTGTATTTCGGCATTTGTAGGAAACTAACGGAAAAGAAAAACACTGGATGAGATAGGTGACAGTGCCGCAGTCAGGAACAGGTGTTTCCTGAACACAGTGTAATAATTTTATTAGTGATATTAATAAAGGTTAATCAAGATTACTGTGTGTTCTTTTCTGTGAGGAGGGACAGAAAGTGCTGCAGTTCCATTAGGTGGCATACACGTATATATGTTCCCAGAGATTAGGGTTTCAGACCACTAAATGAAACTAGTCTACCATGTCCAGAAATCCAGAAAAGGGCAGATACAGGATTCTCATTTTCTGTAGTTTCACAGACTGATTTGTGGAAATACATGCTAAAATAGACCAAAGTGCTTGCTTCTTCATCCTATCCATTTCATTTACAGTCATTATGTAATTTATCATGCAGTTCTTTGTGACCATTGCCATTCAGTAAGTAATCTCCTAGGATTAGGAGGAAAGGGAAAACTGAATTATTTCTTATTGAATTGAGTGATTCATAGATAATGTAAAGTTGGTGTTATAAGCTTCTGTGGTTATGTAGTATCAGATGGAATAGGAAGGTGTTTGTGATTGATGAGTGGGCAAGAAAGAAGTCATGACCCTGTGCAAGGTATTGTCATGATCCTGTGGTGAGGAAAGCCACAGAAACTTTCATTCAAGGTACTGTGTAACCAGCTTGGAATTTGAACAGGGTGTTATGGGTTGTAGTGTAAGAGCATTGCTGCTCCACATTGCCTGCATGGTTGGCTTATATTAATTTGTGCATCTGCATTTTAGGGTGCCTGTCTCTATTGTGATAGTGTTATTCGTGGCACCCCTGTTCGAGTTGAACTGCAGGATTCATCGACGAAGGATTTCTGTAGCACCTATTGTCTCAACAAACATACAAAAAAGGAACAGGCATCTCAACTGTTGGAACAAAAACGAGGTAACTGGATGTAGTATTAAGCATGAATTGTGCTGTTCCTCCATGCCAGTCCCAACCTTATAAGTGTAACACCTGTCACCTTGTTTATATGTGTAAATGTTTTCTGCAGCAGTAGTTTGCATGTGCAGCCACCACGGAATCACACTATTATCACTGTCAGCAGTTTGAACCGAGTTACTTGCAGTGTGTTTGAGTGTGAGCTTCTAGTCTGTAAGTGAACACTCAGTATTATTATTTTGTGTGCTGGTGTATCAGTTCAAAACTGGCCTAAAAAGGGCAAGTTTGTGACTAATGTTAAGAGAAAAATGGAAGTTGTTACATGTGTTAGTAATGAAAGAGAAAGAAATCTTGAAGTGAATACAGTGTTTTGGAAGTTACGTATCTCATGGATTCACAACTGTCTGTACTGATGGCAGCAATTGCCTGTGGCACATAGCATGTCATGAAACTCTGTGGAGAGTATGAAATTGGTCATAGAGATCTCATGCTTTTGTAAATGCATTGAAATTAACCTGCTAGAAGTACGTACTGTGAAGCATTTGCTGTCAAATTTGAGTGTGATGGGGGGGCAACTGCCGACCAACGTTATTCATCCAACTCTGTGTGAGCTAACATTTTTCTGTTTCCTGGTGTGTAAACTACCGTCAAAGGAAGAAGATTTTAGGACATTGAGGACATCAGGAAGATTCACACACAGTGTTGCGCATAACATGAGACTAGATAAGTCAAAGACAAAGCCAAGGTTTGGAAAACTATGAGGTGTCTGACTAACTCATGTTTCTCATTAAAAAACCTCTAAGATTATATAAAATGTTTAAAGTATTTTGCAATGTAAAGTTCTGTACATTTTGTGTGTTTTTGCATGTTTGTGACGTATTCCAGATCCTATTGTCTTGTGACATAATTATGGATCCATGGAATGAATGAATGAATGAATGAATGAATGTATGTATGTATGTATGTATGTATGTATGTATGTATGTACGTATGTACGTACGTATGTATGTACGTACGTACGTACGTATGTATGCAGCTGAAAACGGGTGTCAGGTTCCTTATACGCAAAGTGCTTCGTGAAATAAACAATAATGAAGATAGCAGCAGCAGCATTTGTCCTGCTACCCTGTAAGGACACTGATAGATGTAAGTGCTGATGTTCTTCATCATTAATTATAACAATATCATTACCTTTAATAGGGGGGAGGGGGAGAAGGAGCATATAAATTTATGTAGTTTGAGAACCTGTTTTGAGATCTGTGTTTGTCAGTACATCTGCACTTCCTTCTACCTTATGTACTGTATTGTTCCAGTGGGCAGCACTGAGCAGCGGTCACTTAGTTCCACCTCTTCTCAGGCCTCTCCAGCTTCTGTGATGCAGTTTGACTCATATACAACTTTTGACTGGGATGTATATTTGAGAGAAACAAACAGTGTAACAGCTCCACCAGAGTACTACAAGCAGGTATACCAAATTCCTCTTGAAATATGTACTTGTTGAAGCTGCTGAGTTTACCTTGCTTCCTACATATCTACCAAAGCAGTTATGTTGTCACTTATTTTGTAAGAACAGGTAGGATTTGTGACACTTTCATGGCTTTTCTTGAATGAACTGATGATTTTTTGAAAGTGGTTCTGACATCATGCCAGTAGATTCATTGCTGTCTGTTTACTTGTTGAATGTTCTGTCATAACTAATACAAACTTACAAGGTGGCAACTACACCAGCACTTCATTTTAGAATCCAGGAATTAATGTGGCACACATTTTCAAAAAGTATGCAGCCTTTGGTAAGGTAACTTTTAAAGAATGTAGTGCAGTAATGTGTTGGGTGTTGCAAAATCCATATCCAGCCTTATTCAATAACTGATGATTCGATGGTTTAAGTTAGTTACGTAAATTGCAACATCACTTGGATGTAAAATGTTGTGTTATCTGACAGTTCATAAGTGTGCCAAAAAATTCTGTGTGATATATTGTTTGTTTCAGGAGTTGCAACTGTGGCCATTACATGAACAAATTGAGATTTTATCCAGGCATATTAAATGTAGGACTATATGGATGGAAATTTTATGAAAAAAATTTGAATGCTGAATCATATTTCTAATGTAAACCAACAAATGGACAGATTTTCAAATCACTGTATTGCATTAGAAATGAATATAATGCATGGTGTACAAAGTATAAAATTTGCTGAATTGTATTGTTAATCCATAGATTTTACCATTCTATTGTGACACCACACATAATGTGTATAAAAATTGCCACAAGTTCGTCCAAGAACTTCCTGTTTATCGACATTGTTTGTGTTTCATACTTAGTTGCAGATATTCTTGTAGCAAAATGATTACTTTTTCCCAGGCACTGGTGATAATGAAATGGCATGTTGTAGTGTCATTAATTCTGTTCCCTAGAGATACTTATTTCTCTAGAACTGCGTCATCAGTACTAAACTGTTCTGCATCTTACATGCTTTTTTTATATATTAATGAGGGCTTGTGTGGTGTAGTCTGTGATTTGAGGTTAAGGTGTTCCCCTTCTCCTGTGTTCAGTAAAGATCAGATAATGCACCTAGTTTTAAGCCAGCTTGTGACTGAATTACCTTTTTGTAAGTCACAGATGCCGTATAACGTGATAAAATAGGGTAATTTGAACGACTTAGGACCACAAATGAACTCGTGTGATTGGGATAAAATATATGGGAGCGACAAAAGAAAGAATTTCAACTGAGGTAGCCTGTGTGTATGTGCACATTTTTTTCTTTCAGTCAAGTTATGTGAAGTACTATTACAGTGAAACCCTGTTAAGAAAATTTTGAAAATTCGAAGAAAATCCTACTTCTTAAGCGGGAAATTTCTTAAAAGGGTAATTTTAATGAAATGGGAGAATTTTGGTGCTTTTTTATCCTGACTTCTGGGGTGGGAAATTTTCTTAACCGGGTTTTTCTTAAGCGAGTTTCGCTGTAATTATTTTGTAGTGAGGCTGGAGGTCTGACTATGGAGGATTCACATTTTAGAGTAGATCACAGTCTGTTGTGGGCTTTTACTTTAGTGAAACATCCCCAAATAATTGTGTACTGGTTGTCAAAAGAGTACAGAGATGTAATAATTTTTTGCGTGAAATAAATGTGTTTGTAGTTCATTAGCACAGACAAAATGTTGAGGTTTTCCTTAACAACAGCATATGCATCCAGTTTTTTGCTGGGTTTTCACATGCTTGAAATAATGGCTTCCACCTTGATGACATCTCACATCTGAAATTAATACAGTACGATGCAAACTTTATCTGCAGCGTGTTCCTGCCTGTAACTTTATGCTTTCTTGTTAGTGAGTGTGGGTGGTTGTGATACAACTTCTGTCATAATTGGTTCTGGTATAGTTTATATATATTACTTGATAACCATTTGGCATCTGCTGTCAGGTTTACCCATCATGCAGTGTGATGCTCAGAATGCCAAATGAGGGACATAGCCAATGGCCTGACTTGGTCTTTATTATGCAGCCACCATTAAAATTCCTGTATGCTGCACATGACACTGGGCATTTGATTCTGGCACCAAAGGGTTAAGAATAATCTCCTAAGTGAAGCTGAAAACTCCTGTTTATGATGTATTCAGACATGCACATATGCCTATCTTATGGCAGTTGCTGTATATGAGTGGCGGCAGTGAGGTTTGAGAAGGGTTGCAACATCATTGCCGTAAGAGCAGTTCTATACTTGAAACAGCAAGTGGTCATTAGTTTGAATTATACACTTCTAGAGGATCAGGTTTAGAAAATAGGCGCCTGAGGGGAGATAAATCAGTATAACAGGACTTTGCTTGGTCCAGGATCTTGTACAGAAGTGCCACATTTATCAGAGTTAGTTGTTTCTTCTGTACAGTTCAAAATTCCCCATTTGTGGTATCATTTAGCCAGCATGTATACAGGAATTTCTCTTTCTGTTGTGATGAAACATTCATTGTAATTTTATTAATATTTTCAGAAACATTGATTGTAGGTTTATTAATATTTTCAGCATGTAACTCCTCCAACAAATGAATTCAAAATTGGAATGAAGTTAGAGGCCTTAGATCCAAGGAACCTGACCTCAACTTGTATTGCATCTGTTGTTGGAGTTCTTGGGCCAAGATTGAGGCTCAGACTTGATGGAAGTGATAACAAGAACGACTTTTGGAGACTTGTGGATTCAAATGAAATTCATCCCATTGGTCATTGCGAGAAGCATGGTGGAATGCTTCAGCCACCTTTGGGTAGGTTAACCCTGTTTTTGCACCCCCTAGTTACATCAGCTGTTGGCATTGTATAGCACAAGATACTAACTGCAGTGTGAAATAAGCTATAAGTAAATATAATGTATTGTCTTGCCATATTTATATGAAATTTGCCAGATTCATTGTAGTTGACACAGTGTGTAATAATATGTCTGCACTGCCAGTAGGTGGCAGTAGTGTTGTGCAGTGATTTGAGGAAGAACATGCTGTTGCTTTGCAATGGTAGCTGTATTTGCTTTCAATCTGTACAGAAGATGTGGCTTGGCAGTTTTCAAAGTACTTCAGAAGTATGGGGCTTTACACTAGGAGGGTTGAAACATTTATAAATAGTGATGCTGTGCTTCAGGTGTTGCTTTAAGGATGTGATGAGTGCAGCTGTTCCCTATGTGTGCGTGCGTGCATGTGGGCGGGTAGGTGGATGTGCGCCATTGTTTGTGCTGGAATTATGAAGTAGTTTTCTGTTGTGTTATGAAGAAGTTTGTATAGTAAACTTCTCAGATTCCTGTAGTTGTGTGTGATTGGAACACTATTAATTTTACAGGGTTCAGAATGAATGCGTCCTCATGGCCGATGTTTCTTCTGAAGACCCTGAATGGTGCAGAAATGGCTCCATCAAAAATATTCAAAAAAGAGCCTCCTACACCCAAAAATAACCTGTTTCAAGTAGGGATGAAGCTTGAAGCTGTAGATAAAAAAAATCCACAGTTAATCTGTGCTGCCACTGTGGGTAAGTTAAAAGACAAGGTTATTGAAAATTAAAGTGTACAGTGGATTGTATGATTTTTTAAATTTTTGTTGTACTGTATAGTACTTAAAAAAGTGTATCACAGAGTATGCCAGTACTTCTTTACGTCCTGTCAAGTCAGTACCTTCAAAGTGCAGAGTTTTGAGGCACAGTGTTGAAGTGATTAAATGAATGAAAAAGGTAATGGAGATAGGCACATTGGATAAATATGTTAGCACATTCCAGAGGTAAGAAGCATTGAGTGTAGCCTGTATACAAATTCAGTAACATGTCAGTTGTAATGTTCACTGTTTTTTTGCTGCTGCTGATGCTGCTGCTGCTGCTATGTATCTTCCTGGTTTAAGGGGATAGAAGTGGCAGCATGATCTGTGTTGAGGTTTTAGAAGTGCTTGTGGAGGGTCTGATAATATAAGCAGAAAATTTCCATTTACATAATTTGTGGAAGTGTTGCATGTTTATGTCTCTACTCTGTAATTAATGACAGGCTGGTAGTCATGGCTGACACCTCTCTGTGAAACTGAAAGAGATAATTTAGGTTGGTAATAAGAATGGTGCTAACCTGTGGGAAATTTCATGAGCATGTATTCTAGCACAAGGGCCTTCACCTTTGTAAGTATTGGGAGACCACGCTGGAAAAGTCCACAGTCTCTGGATAGAACGAGAGAGGTCTGAGTCACTAACTTTTGCAGTAAATGGCAGGAAACTGACCAGTTGTTGCATCTGAATTCTTCGCCATAATACCTGGTTAAGGTCTGCCGTGTTAACAGAATTTTGGGACGGAAATGGTGAATTGCAGCTTCTGGCTTGAAATATTGAATATGCACTTGCGTGGGATTCTGGTCATACTTCTGCCTAATTCTCGCTTTAAAAAATCGGTTATAAATTTGGGTTGTGTTCTGTTGTCCGGCATTTAACTCCCAAATGAATTCTACATGTACAGCAAGTACGTATGCTTATTAAGGTATGTAAACTTAAGTCATTTATGTGACTGGACTTGAGAGGTATTATGAGGCATGTTAATAATGGCATGTAATTTGCAGGAGCTGTTAAGGGTGAAATGATTCATGTGACATTTGATGGATGGCGAGGAGCATTTGATTACTGGTGTCGATTTGATTCTCGAGACATCTTCCCTGTTGGATGGTGTGCTAAGAGCGGACATCCACTGCAGCCTCCAGGGCAAAAGAGTATGTTCATGCAGTTCAGGCAGTATGATGCACATTGTTTTGGATTTATGTCTTGAGTATGATTAGATTTGGAGATTTCCTGTCTTTTTTTTGTGTTGGAAGTTAGTGTATTGCTGTGAATGTAAGTCTTGCCTATTTTATGACAAAAGTCTGGGGCAGTGGAATTCTCATTTAATTTAATATTCTCCCTAATTTCATGTTTTTGTTCACTATTGCCAAATCAATAATCATTGTTGAATTCCCATAGTTTAAGATTTTGTTCTGTTTAATGTTCGAAGCTACTGGTACTCAAAGAAACGTTATATGGAGGTCTTACTGCACTTTTGATTTTCTTTAAAAGCTTCAGTTTATTGGTACCATCTTGATACATATCACCCTGAACAACTCTCTTGCTGGCTTGCCTGTCAGGCTGGCTGTTTCTCCTTACTGGATGGCTTGCTGTATTTCTTCGTAAAGAAATGCATAGCAGGCAATCTGCATGTGTCCAAGAACTCAGGGAAGGCAGTTACATGCACTGTTTATCAGCAGGAAGAAACTAAAGATTCATAGTAAAGGTAACAAAGGTGAAGTTGACACTATGAAGGCATGGTGGCAGTGGAGGTGTAGCTCCACTCGTTCTTAACCTTGGCTGTAGATGGAGGTGGTGGTCACCCTCATGCCCTGACTACTTTAGCTCTGGGAAAGCGCCCTCTGGTCCAAATTGAATACAAGGCAGGGCGGGCCCCAGAGCAGTTCTGGACATTTTGGGTAAGAGATAAATCTCTTGACCCTGCTGGGATTCAAACCCCAGATCGTACAGCTTGTAGCCTAGTTACTGTCCTGACTGTCTTATTCCAGCTCTGGAAATTGAGAGTGCATTCTTAAAGAAATATTTTAGCTTATGACAGCATGTTACTATGTAGGTCAGATATGGCAATCAGGATGATCAGTGGCAAATATATGGCCTTGGAAAGGGGCTGAAATTATTAAGAATCACCATTCCATTTTAGTTATGTAAGTTTTTCAGTCAGTGTGGAGCCCCTTGTTTACACTCTTGTGGCAACGTTTACTTACAGAATTCATCCCTCTCTCTTGTCATCTCCAGTTACAACTGCTTACTAGGTATTTTACCACCTGCAGTAATAAGAGTAAAGTGTTTGTGATCACAGTGGGAAACTTTTTAAGTGTGAGTTGGGTATATTGTCTGGTAATAAGGAATTTTGGATGCCTTGGTATTACAGGGCTGGTCATGAGACTTAAAAACTTGTGGGTTCAGAATATTACTGTTGACAAAAGGCACTGTTTGACAAGCTGAACAGTACATGTGCTATTAACAGTTACGCAGCCCACAGCCACTAAATGTTAAAAAGTTGAGTGTGTAGAAGGAAGCTAGGGCAGAACATCATCATCAGCTCTGAACCTGTGTGTTCCTTGTCTTTGCTACCACTCAACCACAGAGAAAGACGTGAAATAAAATATGAACTGAAGTATTCTCATGGTGCTACTGTATGAATGTACAAGTTCTCAAGTATGCCATGGTTAGCAGATGTTACTTCACTTGTGGATGTGTACTTTTCTTTGTGGGAATTTTAAGAACTGTGTTAAAAGACAGTATGGTACTGTGTTATATTGAACCGTTTCTTGTATATAATTGATATTATTTGTTTTAAGGGTTCAGTGAAATATTCCCATTATCAGTCAGAGTAAGTGTGCTGATATCAGTAACATCATTACGTGCAAGAGGATAGCCAATTACACAAAACCACACATTCTGTACTCTGTATTAAAACCCAAAATCAGTTCACATATACATTTTGCAAAATCGAATATAAAAAATGACTATAAAAGACTTATTAGTAGTGGAATTGTTACATAAAAATTGTAACATAATTGCAATTAAGAAGAAAATGGGTCAGTTGTTAAAGTCTTTTCAATAATTGTAGAATCTGCCCATCAAAATTCAAATGATTAATATTTTTTAAGTGTGTAAGTGGAAGTGACGTAACTGTACAGTCAGCATCATAATTTCAGTAATTTGTAATTGTGTTTGTCTGTATGTGGCTTTTGTCTACCTTTCATTAAGTAAAACACCATTATGTCTGCCTGATTTGAAGAAAAAACATGGGTTAATGCTAATTGTGTTTCTGAGGTGTGTGACTGGGTGTCATGGCAAAATACAAGTGAAAATTGTAAACTTTGTATTGTTCATTCCGTGCATTGTCGATAACTGATTCACAACACTCATACCAACAAAATGCACAATACTGTTTCTTAGATATGTATATTACACTATCACATAAAATATTTTTGTGTGTTTGGATCCCCAGGGGCTCATCATCAGGGAACCAACCAAAGCAGTGCTGCATAAAAGTAAATTATCAAAAGTTGCTAATTTATTTTTATGCAATATTGGGAATTGAAACATGTGGGAATATTTTATGTGATGTAATATAAATATCTAAGAAACAATATTGTGCATTTTGTTGGTCTGAGAGTTGCGAATTAGTGAAAATTTTACTTCTCTTCAACATCCATATTAGCTGTATAGGAGACCAGCATTAGTGCAGAGATCTAATAAGCCGGTTTGATATGTCATATATTTATTTTTTGTGTCTTATATTTGCACCAGTACTCATCAGAACTGTGTGTATGTGTTATTCAGGTATGTGTATGTTTCAGTTGTTATTTGTACTGTACTGGCAAGGTTAGAAGTGTGAGGGAAGCAGTTACACAGCTGAAGAAGAAGTACCTATTTTTGTCACACTCCTAACCTGGCCAGTATGGCACAAGCAAATACAGTGTGAATCCCATATTATGCGTGTGTGAAGGGACCATTTGAACTGAATCGAAATTTGTGTAGTTGTTGATATTAAATACACCAAATTAATATTGTATAACATAAAAATGTAATTTAGTTCAGTGTGTTGCATCAAAAGTGTCAACTAGTTTGCTTCTTTCACATGTTCATTAAAGTAGCTCTTTGCTTTGTACTGAATAGCCGTTTGCTTTTTGCTGTATCCTGTACTTATGCAGAGTAATTACTAAGTACAAGATTTATGAGATATGCATTGCGTAGAAGTAAAATTGTTATGTAGAGATGGACAGAGGGTATTAATGTTTGTTGCAGAGAATCGTACTGTACATTTTAATTAGGACAAATAATGAAATGATTTTTGTAAAACTTTCTACTGTGAAGTGTGACTGCCTTGTAATTATATAATTACAGTTTTATGAATGAAGTTACAGGGAATCAATGTAAGTGCTGTCTGGCCAGCTTATAATTTTTATTGTTTAGCTGCACATGGAGCTAGCCGGTACAAAGCAAGAGTATGCAATATTCCACCTCCTCTGGCTGGTGTGGGTGGTGCTGCTGGCAACGTGGAATCACAGTTGTCCCCTGATGGTGTTGGTACAGCTGCAACAACTGAAGCCAGTTCAACAAATGGTGGTACAGCGGGCATCACTGTGACTGAACCAGATACATCAACAATGCAAAAGCAGTCAGCAGGTTTGGCAACATTAGCCTTTATTTTATTTACCTGTAAAGCCAAAGTTTGTTGCAAGTAGAGTGTGTAAGGTACACGCCAAATTGCAGCACAAACATCTTCCGTAATTTTCGTACTTAGTTTATTTTTATATTTGTTTTTATTACATTGCAGAACATTCAGAATTGGTTTCTTCCTCTTAACTTTAAGTCTGGAGTATCACTCTTTCAAGGCATTCATAAATTGTCTCTTTGAATTGATATGAACTTCGTTAGTTAACGTTGCTTTTATGTATGTTGTGGATTCTGTATTGTGTGACTGTTAAACACATGAACATATGGGCCACACAAAAGATCACTTAGGTTCGAAGTGCATGGGGTCATTGCTGTGCCCGCCCTTCTTGTATTCTAATGTGTCACAGTTTATATGACACAGTATTTAAAGCTTGTGTAAATGTTACATGTGTCCGGATGTGCATTACCTCCCAGTAAATTTTTTGAGAAAACAGTAATTGTCAGTATTAATAAATAACTTATGTTTTCTGCCCCTGCACTCCCTCCAAGGAGGGAGTGCCAGTAGTTTGTTACTTCAAGTTGTGAAGCTCTTCACACCACTACATAAAGATAAATTGTTTTTCTTTATATTTTGTTAAATACTTGCAGTACTCAAGAATGTTTGAAATACAAATGTTTCAGTCTGGGAGTAGAAGGTCCAGGTGTTGTAAATACTGTAACTGCTTATAGCTTCTTTGAAAATCCTTCCTCTCAGTTCTGAAAAAATTTCTTTCCCAGTTAATTTTTGCCTTCGCTTAGACCTATTCACACTCCTTGATTCTTGGATTTTTTCTATTTAAATAAACCATAACAGTATACATACTCGTGTGTAAGTTATCTCTTAGTTTCTGAACCGTATAGTTAATAATCAGTACGCACCACATAAAGCAGTTTCTTAAAGTTGTTGTAGCTGTCTAGCCAGGGATTGCTGATTTTGATGAGGGGGCTAGGCAGTGTTGACACTGACATGTATGCAGCTAGAAGGATGAAAGGAAGACCAAGAAGAGATTATATATACAGTCTGTCAAATTTATCAGCTTACATCACCAGCAACAGAAAAGAATGTTGGAAATTTGCCACCAGCACCTATTCATTGGAGGCAGTATTGTCCGACATTTTATGACGGAGAATTTGATAGTTTGGTATAGTTTTGTCATTTGCAGTGTTTTTATTTTTTCAGTTGTATAGTATATTTTATTTCTTGAAGGACAGTAATAAACTCTCCGTGTACTGATTGGGATTCGTAGTAGGTGTTACAAACAGTGTGGGCAATGATTTACTAAAACTTAAACACTTAAAATATTAAAATGTCCCATTATGAATGTACAAACAGAATTTCACTCTTAATTGCAGTATGTATATTTGTAAACCATGGTTGTTCCTGTGGTCCATACCTTGATCCCCGGAAGGTCGCAAACCTCCCGATGGTTTTCAATGGGAAGAGCATCAGTCGAGTTCTGAAGGAGTGTGTCCAGTCACTTGTTGATGCTGCACTAGACCAAAAGCAGATATTTGGATTACTGAGACAAGGAGAAGGGAGAGTTGTTATTACGGGTAAGATGTTGCAGCACTGCTCTGTTTCATTTAAGTGTATCAGGTTGAGTTAAATGGTATTTGAGATGGAGGGTCTGACTGATGTCAAGATTATGGCCTTCTGGCATGTGATGCTGTGTTGTAGTTTGGTAGATATGTACCCACATCTGTTCTTTTGTTTTAAAGATGCAGGCTTAAATTGGAGCTTGGAAAGACGTGTGTGGGGATTCAGCTGGTTCACATAGGGTGCAGTGGCAGGTTCTTTTGAAGACAATTATAATTCTGTTCAGGTTCTACAGAAGTTCCAGTGTTAAGAATGGGTGGAGCTATGACTCCACTCATGCATGTGCCTTCATGGCATGGACAGGGGCAGCTGCACTATTTTTAAGGTTTTATAAAAGCAAGACATCTCTGTTACCAGCCAAGCAGCTATTGGCTTTTCACATGAGACTGCACACTGTGGGATTTGTTAGTGGGGAAGTTTTTTTCATTGGGTAGTAGGGACTTGTCTGATATTTGTTATGAAGAAGAACACTAAAACAACAAATTTCGTTCACTGATATCTCGAAAAAGTACCCTTGGCTGTGGTGTATCTTAAACTTACATACCCAAAGTACCATTTAACATACAAAAATATTTCAGAAACTGTAATTATTGCAGCTTTTTACATCATTACTGCTGTAATTGTGTGTAGTTTATCTGATTCAGTGTCAAAGTCCTTTGGCCCGCATTTTGTTTTGCATTTTATTATATAACAGCCATCAGATGTGACTCTACATATCCAGCATCTTTGCTACTGTGTAGTGGAAGAGAAACAGTCCTTGAAGAAGTGTGTGATGTTTATGGGTGGCCACATGCAAAGGAGAGAAACTCTTGTTTTGCAAATTTGTTCATTCTCACAGACGGCATCCTTTAAATTAGGTGTACTTAAGAGTAGTAATTGTACATCATCGTGGATATAAATATTGCTGGGACTTGTGTTCATTGATGGGGGAGAGAGAAGTCACAGTTATGAGTTGGAAGTTTTAAGAGAAAAGCATTTTGTGGACAAAAACAAACCGTTATGAAGGGCTTAGAAATAGATATTTTTTGTGCTGGAGAAGTGTACTCTAAAATTTTATGGAGAAAGTAATTAAGATTTTTATGGTGAAAAGAGGTGGTCATTGTATAGCAAAATACATTTACACCAGTTAAAATTGCCTTTATAAAGGCTGGGAGAGATGTGATGTTCTCTGCCACCTCTCTCCCACACTGCATGGTATCACATCCCATAAAACCAAAATTTTCGCAGGATTGCTTATCAGTAATGGTAGTATGCATTGTTGTTATTCCCTTACCAAAGTGTATTATGTCAAGAAGTAAGTTTGCGTGATTTCAGGCTTCTGCCATGGTGTAAATGAGATCTTCGCTCTTCTGGAATGTTACGCAGCATAGGTAGTAGTATTTCCTCTTTGACTGCTTGACCCTTGAAGATTGGATGCATAGGTTGTCCCAGAATGGTGGTAAATAGAACCAGTCTATGCTGCATAACATCCCAGAAGAGCAAAGATCTCGAGAAGCACATTTATTTTAGCATGGTTACTTCTCTGGCTGGATAATGGACACATTATTAATTTTGTGTTATTTTCCCTTTCAGCATCATTTGATAGCAAAACTGTACATGTGCGGCTCCCTGTAATAGAAAAAGTGACTGAATTATGGAATTTCCTAGAGATTTTATTTGAAGAACTGATGTGCTGTGAAAACTTTTACACAAGTCAGCCCTTGGTTGGTGCCTGTTCAAAGTGCTGTAAACAAGGATTACAACCTGTTACCATAAAAAAAGGTTAGTTGTGGAATTCACAAGTAACTTTTAACCTTCCTTATGAGTATTTTATGTTGAGAAGTCTGTGTTTTAAGCTGTTGATAAGGATTTCTTTTACACAGGAACTTGAAAATTTCTCCATTCCTGACTAAGGTCAGTTTAGATCATGGCCACTATTAGTGTTTTAAATATTAGATGTAACACATTTATTTACAGCAAAACCTTGCTGTTCGTAGGGGCTAAATTCTTAAAAAATTATGCAGATGCTAAAACAGTGATTTACAAATTAAAAATCTTGTGGGAGAAATGGGGTTATGACAACCAGACAGAAAACATGATAGTGTGTAAATTAATGAGTGATGAATGTGAAAACATTTGTGTTGGTGTTCACGGGAGTTGTGTCAGTATTCCTGGCTTGAAAGTTGTCACCGCGATGGAACAGTGTTGAGTGCGTGGTAGAGGAGATGGAAGATAGTGAAGAAAGAGATGGTCTTCGATTGCTTTTCCTTCTGTAGGTCCTCATGCCCCTGTGTGGTGTGGTGACAGCCTGTATGTCATGCTTGAGTTTCAGGCACATGTCAATGAAATGGTTGACCTCAGAGAAATGATTGACTGAGACATCTTCTCTCTGGAGTCGTTACTTAGTCAGCTGAGTCCTCTTCACAACAATGTCAGAATCATCATCATCATCATCATCAGGTTCATCGATTGCTGTTGGTTGTTCAGAGTCCTCAGTTAACTCAGCAGTGGGAGAGTCTAGAACATCATGGATGACGCCATCCTCATCAAAATCTGCAGATCATTCTCCTAGAACTCTACAGGCTAACACAAGGATATTCTTTATTTCATCCTGCCGTTTGGTGGGTCCCTGTGAGTCATTAACCGTTTCATACCAAAGCTTCTTCCAGCAGCCATTCTGGGCTGTGGACAGTTATTCCATGGATTCTGTTATTTTTACCATGCAGTCAGCTATTCTGTGTGACTTCCAGCATTCACTGACACTGACACTGACACAGGTCTTCTCATTTGCACCCAAGATACTGTAGAAGTCACAGGGAGTGCAGTAGCACCTGAATGCCATGGCAGTTCCTTGGGCAAGTGGCTGCAGGAGTGAGTTGGTGTTTTTAGGCAGTTGATCAGTGTGGATATTTGTGTGGGCAAGGCCAAGACTGTGCAGATGCCCTTGGGCATCATCAAGGACAAGGAGACCTTGTAGGCTAGATTCTTGGACTTCCACATACTGTTCAATCTCCTAAACAAAGCAGTTGTTAAACCAGGCCAGCTTGGTCATCAATGTCTTGCTATTAGACCTTCAGATCAATAGCAGGTAGCTCTTCATTAGGGCTGGAGGACATATGGAGCAATAGATATGCGTAGGTTTTATGATAGCCCTCCAAAGCATCACAACAGAAAAGAAGGGTAATATGATTCTTTAAGACATAAAACCTAGAGCAGTGTTTTCATTTTTGGATATGCATGTATGCGTTGGTGTTGATTTCTGAAACAGGCCTGTAGATTAGTCATGGTAAGTAGTCATACTAGATTATCTTCTTGAAATGTTCTGGGTGCTTGGTGCTAGCCACATGATCAGAAGATGCCAATTCTCCAGTTCTCTTCATGTTGTGCAGGCTTATCTATTTCTTAAAATCTTCAGACCACCCTTTCCTGGCTCAGAAGCTGTCCTCCTCCTCACCTGCAGCCTGCATTGTGGTTTTATAAAAGTGAATAATAGCCTTCTTCCTCACCACAGTACTTCTGGCTAACAACCTTTTTTGTGACTCATCTTCCAACCATACACACAAAGCCTTTTCCATCTTTTCAAGTAAAGGCTCAGAATGACTTACACTGGAAATTTTCACACTTGATGGAGCACTGGTGTTAATGCTTCTCCTGACCATGTCTTCATTTTTCTTGATGTAATGAATCACTGATTTGTTCATGCTGAAATGGAGTTCTGCACCAATGCTCATTCCCATCACCTCCACTTTCAGTAACAGACACGTCCCTTCCCTTGCATTTTTACTTTTAGGTTCTTCATCAGCAGTCACATATCACCTTTTCCAGACAAACACAAGACAAACCATTAGTTATAAAAATTGTGAAAGTACATTCCAGATCATATGATACTTAGGTGACTAGTGAGCGAGACAGGTGGTCAGATGCAGCCTCTTGTGTGTTACTATGCAAGTGTGATCATGAACAAGTAAAATGAGATGTGCATAATTTTATATTGAGGTGGCTCTGCTCTACAGTGAAAATGTTTTAGTGTTTGTGGTTTCTCTCTGTGACTGAAAGTCTAAATTGAATTGAATTTAAGACTTTAACTGAGGGCCTCCATTATGAAAGTTGTGAACATCCAGGCCTGAAAACCATGTAAAGTTTGTAAATATGGAATCCAGGTTGTAATAAATCAGTCTGGTCCACTGACAATTTTTGCCTCATATAATCTGATGCACTACTTTCGGATCCTGTGTGCTACAGAGGATTGTGAAGTCAGCGGTGGTGGAGGTGCAGTAATGGATAACAGCGGAGCCATGAAGCGCAGATGGTCATCAGAAAGTTCAGATTCAAATTCACGATTGGGTCCAGGCCCAACAACCACCACAGCACCAGCACCATCACCATCTCTGCCATCAACCACGGCCCCTGCAGCAAAGCAGCCTCGAAAATCAGTGCCAGGTTGGATTGTTCAACTTTCACAGTTACATATTGTTTTGTATTATGTGCAGCATACACCTTGTCTGTCATAATCTTTCTGTTGTAACTTACTGTGAATGAAGTATCACAGGGAACTTGGTAAGAGATGTATTCGGAAAATAAACTGTAGGAGTTGGTAAGGCTGTGGAATTACGTGTGTTGCAGCATGCAGTGTTACTGTTTCTCACCTAAATAGATGGCCATATTGCCCAGTGAGCCTTACAAGTACTGGTGTATCACACACATTCGTTGATATTCAACAGGAATTCCATCTGTTATGAAGTATACATACATCTGATGGTTATTTCATAGATGTGGAATTGGGGTAGGGATTTTCATCTCTGCTGCTGTCCAGCCTGTCTCTGGGGCCCACCCAATCTGCTGTGTAGTAGATGCAGGGGCAGTCTCCCCAGGGGCAAAGCAGCCAGAGGATGAAGGTGACCATCTTCCTCCTGTTTGCCAAATGATGAGTGGAGCTTCATTTCCATCCCATTTTGGTTTCTTGGTGTGTTGCTTAAGCAAATGAGCAGTTTTACCTTTGCTGTAATGAGACAAGCTCATTCCAGATGTAACACTTTCAGGATTGTCACCAATGTATTCCTTGAGGACATTGTCATAAACTTGTGCACTTATGTGTGTCGTTTTATTGATAGTGTATCGAAATTATTGTCGGCAAAGGCTTAATTACAATAGTTCAGTGTTTAGGTGGGAATTAAGATCACTAATGTTAAGACTGTATTCAGAACATATCATTGATACAGGAAGGGTAAAGAAAGGACAGTAAGTGACTAGAATCAAAACATGTTGGGCCTTTGATACAAGCTAATAAATACAGTTTGTTCTGTAGATTGTAACAAATCATTCTCTATTTTATTCAGGAGGCACTTAGTATAATTAAAAAAAGGATAAACAAGCTTACCAAATGAATGAAATAAAGAATTACTTGCACACTGATTTAATTGAGGATGGAAGTAGTCATGATTGTGTGAGGATATTTCATTAGTTATTAGCAGAAGACGGCATATTTACAAATTACAAACTGAAAAGGAAGACAGGTTGTGGTTTATTAATTCTCATGAAGAACTGATGGTCTTGTAAAATAAATGGCACATTTTCCCGAATCATGTGCACACTTTTTTTCTGAAGAAATGTTATGTAACTTGTTATATGTTTGGCATTGGTGAGCAGTTTATTCATGACATATTGGCAGCAGTGTATAACAAGTTTTTGGCAAGGTTGGCAGTACGGCACATACCATCTGCAGTCTTAATTTTCATAACTTGCTTGTCTCTTGTGAACCTGTGCACAGTCTGCTGTGTAAGAGTGGCTTTTAATTTGTAATTCAGTGCACACATGTTCTGCTCTGCCTGTGTATAAATAGTCTTCCAACTCTCAATCAACTGACCCTTGCATTAACCGACTTGCTCTTCCCCTGCTGAAAAAAGAATGATTTAAAATTATTTGTATATAAAAAACCTGAATTTAGCATTTAGGTGACACATTGTACTGTATTTGTATTTTGGCCAGTAACGTAGCATATAGAACTAATTTGCAAAGCAATTACATATGCTAGCCTAGACCTATTTAGGCCTGTGTAAGACAAGCTAAACATGATTAAGTGAAAGAAGTTCCCAACACACACACACACACACACATATATAGCTCTCAGACTGTGTTTTTAGGACCTACTGTCCTATTCTGTATCTAAATTATGCTATATGTGTGTTTGTTTTTTTGTAAAACATTGCCTATGTTTGGTGATTTGGTTTCCTAAATTTGCGTTTCTAGGCTGGGCTGTAGGCTAGGAAGCGGACCACATACGACTACCTTACAGGCTTTACAGACCAAACCTCCCGCAGTTAGATCAGATAAGTGAGGATATGCTGTACGAAAGGCAATATGATCTGTGACAAAAGAGTGAAAAACTGAAAATATTTTAAGAGGCAGTGATTTCAGAAACGGAACCTTTGTAAATACAAAAGTGGGAGATACCAGTGTGGGCATACAGTATTAACTGGAGAGTTCTGTCTTCCTGCACTCACAGAACACTTTGTGTGTAAGAGAAAAATAAGTGTCTCTGGGTAGGTGGGGCATCAGAGCATTGGAAATGCGTCATTATAGCAGAACTCAAGAAAGAACATTATATTTGAGTTTCAAGACACAATGAATTATACAATGAAACTCACTTAAGACGTCCCCGGTTAAGAAAATTTCCCGCCTAAGAAGTCAGGATAAAAAAGCACCAAAATTCTCCCATTTGATTAACATTACAGGTTACCCTTTTGATACATCCCCACATAAGAAAATTTCCCGCCTAAGAAGTGACAAATTCACGATGAAACAATTTTTTTACCCATTTAATACCTTTCCTGTTTCAAAATCTAAGGAATTTCCCCGAGATTCCTTTCGTTCTGTTTCCAAAACGCAGCGTTCAAATGGCGCGCGGTCAAGGTCACTTTACCACGTTTCACACAGCAGAATGACGCAACCTCACGGCCATTGCGGAGGTGTTGTATTTCTTCCACGATGCAGAGACTGCAGTGAGTCACTTCCACTACTCGGTCTGTTGTCACAACAACGGAAAAACTGTATTGGGTGGCTGGAAGCCAATCCTAGCTGTTTCGTGACCTGCATGAGCCTGCATTTGGCAACGTTTTGCTGCTTCAACAGCCTGGGACATGGTGGAAGCTAAGGCAGCCAGTAACATTTGAAGAAGTTTAGGCGCGCGCTGGTCGGAGTCACACGTTGCTGGGGGACAGCGGTTTGACGTGAGATAAGTGGATGATCGATTGCGACAACTTGTTGAAATGTAATTTATTGGCGGTAATATAAATGCATCGTCATGTTGTGTGATTGTGAAACATTTGTGGTGACTGTGTGCAGATAAGTTACATCAGCAATTCCAGAAAATAAATTCAAGATGCTACAGAGTTAGTGAAAGTAACTGGAACTACTGACCACCCCTTATGGTCTACCTAAAAGCCAACCCGTGGAATCTGAAGATGTATACTGTTACTGTTTTTGAAAAAAGAGCAACAACCCATGCTTGAAAAATATTTCAAGGAAAAGTACACATCTGGAATGAAATGTGAACTTGTGAATGAAAAGTCAGTAACAGTATAGGTAAAGGTGTAAATAAAACTGTGAATGAAAGGTTACAGACAGAATGGTTAAATGGTCACATACAAGTGAGAATGTGTTAAGACAGCTGCAAATTGTACAAGTTCAGCATACATATGTAATAAATTCACAAAAAAATTTAAAAAATAAAACTTTTCGGTCCTGCCCTTTTAAGAAATTTACCACTTAAGAAGTAGAATTTTCTTGGAATTTTCAAAAACGTCTTAAGAGGGCTTTATTGTGTATGCATGTGCTGGATGTGTTTCTTAAAACCTGAGTGTGGGGCTTACACATGAGCATGGGGTATTCAAGAAAATATTGTAATACTAATAGTTGCTTGTTATTCTCATACATTCCAGGTTTTAAATAATTGAAATGTA
This sequence comes from Coptotermes formosanus, assembly GCA_013340265.1. Taxonomy (NCBI): domain Eukaryota; kingdom Metazoa; phylum Arthropoda; class Insecta; order Blattodea; family Rhinotermitidae; genus Coptotermes; species Coptotermes formosanus. Next base: position 605,799 of record BLKM01000881.1, on the reverse strand, counting down.
TTGGTGGAGGGGGGGGGGTTGTAGGTGGGCCAGTGGGTGGGTTGTTGCTTACCCTGTGCATTTAAATGACACTTGGAATGCATGTATGCAGAGATATCTGTGACTGTATGTGCTGTGGTTCTTGTGTCCTATCAGTCACTTTGTCAAAACTTTTTCCAAGAAATGTATTTTTACAGTTATGTGTATTTCATCATCATGTTAACCTTTTAAAGCCTAGCGGTAACTGTATATACCACCAGGTTTAACATTAAAAAATTTACGTGGTGCCCACATTGCGTTTATGTGTTTTGTACGGATCTCAGAGCAAACAGCAACTTCTGCCTTATAAAACATTAAGAGATCGGTTTTTATAACCAAAGTGGAGAGTGTTTACAGCGCGGTACGGACTGAGTCTTGGTATAAAACAGATATGCTTCGTCTTTAAAGGGTTAATTATGAGTGGACCTTCATATTTTGGAGACAGCATGCCCCTTTGGTGGAGAAAGGCTTTGTCCTGAGTCATTACATATCAGTAACTTCAATTGCTCTTTCAAGACATACAGATAGGGCTCTATTTTTTTCCAAGACAAATTACTTACTTTCAGTGATTTCTTATCTGTGAACTTAGGTAGTGTAGTCAGTATGGTGACAAGGCTACAGATTGTACAACTGAGACATTATGGTTCGATTTCCAGCAGGTGCAAGAGATTTTTCTGTTCACCTAATTGTCTGTAGAGTGGCTCCAGTGTCAGTACTGAGTGCTTATGGAAAATCATCTGAGCCATGGAGCTGACCACTCACTGTCATCTAATGTTGGGGTTAAGAATGAGGGGAGCTCTTCCTCCACTTTCCCATATGCTTCCAGTGTTCACGGTTCTACCTGTAGCTTTACCACTTGTAATCAGCCCGTATTTTGTAGGAGAAGTTTCATAAAACGATATGTGTAAAAACAGTGTAAGTGTTTGTTTGAATTCCTGAGCTTATAATTTATTTTATTTTAGCGGAATTGGAGGCAGCAACATCCACCACACACTCTGAAGCTCCTCCAAAGACCCCAGCAGATCCTTCTGAATGGTCAATTGAGGATGTTATTCAGCATATTGCCTTTATTGATCCTGCACTAGGAGTCCATGCAGATCTCTTCAGAAAACATGTGAGTTTAGCATATGATAATATATAGTTTCAAGCCTTTCCAGATTCCAGCTACATTTTTGCCTGTCTTCTTCTCTTTGTCCCCCCCCAGTGATTCAGGCTTTATATGCATGTAACATTTTAATACCTGCTTCATATTTTCCCCACAAGGACCCTAGTGTGTTTAACTTTTCTTGAAATCTGGTTTTACTGTTGTTGTAATTTTATGATACTGTTACAGTAGTCTAATATGAGATGTTACAGGATATGCTGAGGGGTGTCTCAGAACTTCCAGCTGTTCTATTTGTGTTTAATTTTCGTGATTAAAACAGCAGCCATATCATCAGTTTTTGTTTTCATTGGTGGCTGGGGGGAACACAGCGCTTCTTACTGTAGTCATTGGAAGTGCTGTCACATATTTCTTCACAGTAATGTCCATGTGATTTCAGTAGACTGATTGCATTTGGGAATGAATAAATACAGTTTTTGGTTGTAAGAGGAGGTAAAACACACACACACACACACACACACACACACACACACACACACACACACACACACNNNACACACACACACACACACACACACACACACACACACACACACACACACGCACGCACGACGCACGCACGCACGCACGCGCGCGCGAGTTACATTCCATTGATCCAGTATCAGCCCCATTGACTGCAGGATATGACGTATGTCAATAACAATCAATCAGTCGATCGGTATTTGTTAACGTGCAAGCTGAACAGCAAAGATGCCTACTATAAAACCAGCACGAAAAAGGAAACAAATACAAAAACAGCACAAATACACAAACACTTAACAAACAAACAAACAAACAAACAAACAGGCAATCAAAAGGATTCAATATTTCAGGAAGAGATATGTAAAATTACTGGGGCAAAACCCCTACACTCTGAAGTAATACAAATCAGTTAATGTACGAAATGTGAGAAGTGTCCAGTTTCAGCACAAAAACTGCTTTAAAGAAGTAACGGGCTTCCTAAAGATATCGATGTCTTTGCACACGCGGTTTGCAGCCATTACACATTGCGCTGTCGGACAGTTTGTACACGTAACAATGAACAGAGAGGAGTTAACAACAACAACAACAACAACAATAATAACAACAACAAACAATATATGCAATATAAACTGTATATACAAGACGAGAAAATGCAGTGTAATGAAAATTTAAGATAAGGCCATTAATTATCAGCAATAAATTATACAACAACAGATTATTAACTATTTACATTTGTTTGAGTTCTGTAAGTTCCCAGCAGGTGGCATTGGGGTGGTTATACTGGTTCAAGATTATTGTGCATTTGTTTATGTGTGTCGTATCTTGTTTGGAATTGTTACCAGTTTTTATTGTATGCTTTGTTTGGTATTTTTATGGGTTGATATTTGGGTACTGTTGTAATTGGTTATGGTGATGATGTTATAGTTTGTGACAGGTTTGGTATCTCTTATGGTTGGTTTGATGTGGTTGATGTGTCAGGGACAACATGTGGATGTGTGGATTTTTAACAGTAGGACCTGAGGAAGGAAGAAGCTTCTTCTGAAACGTTGTGTTTTTAGTGTTTTAATGTTTTTATTTTGGTGGTGACAATGGAAAAAGTCCTGAAAGAAGTATGTGAAGTGAGTGATGTACAGCCATTGTCAAGAACAGTGATGTTGTATTTACAAACCACTTGAAATCTTCTAACTAATGTGATAAGAAATCTTCAAATGAATAAAAGAATGAATAAGAAGGGACTGTTTCAGTGCATTCTTAAATTGCACCTTGCCATGTTGGAGTTGCGTAATATATAATGGGAATTTATTAAGGACCTTTGTAGCAGAGTAAGTAATACCCTTTTGGCTAGATAAAAGGTTAATGGTCTATGCAAAAGATTTTTTTGCCTAGTATTTGTACAATGTACTGATAAATTAGTTTGAAAATAGGAAAAATTGTTAATTACAAACATTGCATAACAGCATTATAACAGCATTATAGAGAAATTTCATAATGATGAGCTTCATTTTTGGTAACATTTAAGCCATCTAAGCATAATATCATGTTATGCTTAGATGGTCAAAGTGGTATCTGACACATTGGTTTTGGTATTGTAGATGTTGTATGTTTCCTTTCAATATGATCACCCATGGTGTCACTTTCCCGGGGGTAAAGTGGTTGGGCATGTTGTTGACCACCCACGCCAATCTAGTGCCAAGGTTAACGAAAGAGTAAAACCACACCTCAAACCCCCCCCCCCCCAAGGGCCTTCATGGCCATTTTGAAGGTGAATTTTACCTTTACCTTTCATGTTCATCCATGACTCTTACAAAGTACAGTAATTAACAAGGAATCACTTCTGTAATGTGACATGAAATGAGCTGTTGACATATCAGTAATGGAATCAGAGGTATAAAGTAGCAAGTATAGTTACAGTAACGGCTCACCACATCAGAAACATTAACCTGAGTCAGATAATGTGTTCACTTTGTGCATAATTATAAGGTGACCGCCTGTTTTTCTCTTATGTGCAAGTAAATGTGGTAGGCCCGGCATTGGAAGAATACCTCTTGTCTAACCGTTTAACAGTAAGAATAATAGTTGTGGTTGTTAACAGAGCTGGAAAATTCATTTTGATTGTTTTCTAGGGGCTTAGTAGTAATGCATTATTGTTGCTTAACTCAGAAATAACAATTAGATTTTGGTTATTCTTGCAGGAGATTGATGGTAAGGCATTGCTGTTACTAAACTCAGACATGATGATGAAATACATGGGCCTAAAACTGGGCCCTGCTCTCAAAATATGCAATTTGGTCAACAGAATTAAAGGACGTAGGCATCTGCTGTTATGACAGTGAACTACGCCTTCACCTGAAAGGGTGTAAATGCTGCAATTTGTGATACATAAGGTAAGTAAAATAATACTGTTATAGCGTGAATATTTTGAGAATATATTAAATGAATAAACTGTAACAGATAGTCTGTATTGAATGGACTGCAAGGAAGTTTATATGCTGTGGCAGGAAGTTGACTTATATTATCCAGGGTAATTAAAGAAGAACTTAACACTTTCACGTCTGTATAATGAGGTAACCAGTGAATGTACAATGATATGATAGTGTCCTTTTTTTAAGAAACACTTCAGAGTTTGTTTATAATGAATTAACAGTTGATGCATCTCACTTCATTGTAGGCTGTCTGATTATTTCATTGTAAACATTTGAAACTGTTACCTTCTCATTGAATTACTCTGTACATTCAGAAGGGTCAAAGAACACTTTATTTTGGTACATTTATGATAAATGAAGAGGCCCCTTTTGTGTGTTGTGTTTGTGTATGAGTGATTTATTTTGTGTTACTGCCAAAAAAATTGACAAGCTTAAGTGAATTGTATGTGTTTTGTGGGTTCGTAATTTTAGATCATTGAAAGTTTTGTGAACTTATTTCAGTAAGTCCTTTTTCTATAATTGTTATTTGTTCCAAAGGTAGATTTTACAAGCTATGTTCTGTGGTCACCAAGTGTATTTTGAACATGCAGTGATAAGGATTGGTCTTGAACCATAAATTTAGACTGTATTGTTTAATAATTTTGTTCCATGATATTTTGAAAATATTTTGGTACTGCTGCTTCTGTTATATAAATTTAAGATTGTTGATTTGTCCTACAATAATTTCTTATTTGCACTTTGTTAATTATTGTTCCTCATTCATTACTTTTTTATGTATATTTTGAACAAACAAAATTGCAGAATGTCTGGCATATCATATTTTAAGAATTTGAGTGCTGCTGAGCTGCGCATGATGAAAGGAGACTTAATCAGAAGTTCTGCTGTTATGTAACGGTATCATAGACAAAGTAAAAATATGCTGGAAATCAGTGATGATCCTTTGACCAGCATTTATAAATGTTGGTCATTAGACTGATGTTGTTCATTTTAAAGATTCAATTTTTTGTAGTGTGTGTTTCATTTCTCTAATTTGTATCTCGTAGTATGTTTCAGTGCATTACAAAAGAGTACTTAGAACTATGCCATTAATCATGGAAGTGGTTGAGAGCTTCTGTTTCTTCTTACGTATGCAGTAATAACTTCTGATACGTCATAACAAGGCACAGCCAATATAAGTTTACTTTTTGTTGCTATTTTTCTTCTGTCAGGTAGTTTCCCTAATGTGCCAGTGCAATTTGATTATGTATTGAAATGTGTGTATGTGTGTGTATATGTGTATTCGTGCTGAATCCTAATACACTGTGTGTCCAAGGTGAGAACTGTATTGTCTGGTATGTGAAGCGTTTTGTGAAAGTGTATATTTGCAGATGAGTAAACTGTGTATGAAGCAGTTCATTCATTATCGTCCCTTAGTAACAGAGGCACATAGTAAATGAGGTGCAAGTGTGTAAAATATCACTTGAATTTCGTAGCATTATGTACTGAATATCTTTCACCATAAAACTAAATTTTACTCAGCAATGTAATGTTCTTCTGGGTACTATTTTAGAGCGACCTATCAACTCAGTCAGCAGGTAATGTGTAATGTGTAAGATTGATTTATGTTTTCACAAAGGTAAAACATTCAAGCATAGTGAAATTGCTCTAGTAATTGTAATTTATTACAGAATTAATACAGTACTGTGGTTTAGTATGAAGTTTCTCAGAGTGTTTGGTTCATTGAAACCATATTCATTTCTTCATACAGCAAGTATATGGTTTTATTTATTTATTTAGAAATAATATGCCTTTAGTTATCAGTATGAGCAAATTGGCATAGCAGTAAAATGTTGCCTGGTTGAAATTGTAGATGTGGATGTACTATTTTGCCTGAGAATTTTCATGTTTTGCTTCAACCCCTTCAAACAGACGGGAGGATAGTACCATAAAGTTGGCCACAACCACCTATTCCCATGTCCTGTAATATCATTATTTATAATTGTCCAACCATATTGTATTCAGCAATGCATAATCTCAGCATTTGATGTGGCATTGTAAAACATGCAGATAATAAACCAAGATAAAGCTATCTCCTATAATGTATTTGATTTGAACTTATGTAACTTATATTGGTACACAGTCTGTTTTAAGACAGTACAAGTTTACTGACTGCATCATGACTATGTTCTTCAACATATGTCATGAGCAACATGCATACCTAAAGGTAATCATATTTAAAAGATTGTTTTAATCCCATTTCTTTTTTAATGAACTTTACTTCTGATCTTCTAATACTGTATATGTTTTCCTGGACTACTGCCTGTACAGGAGCTGCATCCACAAATGTCTTTGTATCAAATCCAAAATAAATGAAATGAAATTCCTTAGATATGTGTAAGTTGTAAAGGTTAGTTTCCAAGTTATGATGTAATAAATACAGTATATTTGTTAAATGTGGAGACTTGCTTTACAGTAATTGAAGATCAGAATCAGATCAAATATGGATATGTGTTACAAGTATTTTATTTGTAAACAGGGAGGTGTAGCGCCAAATAGTTGAAGAAACTTTAGTTTTGGCCTTCTTTGTAGGTTTACTGCAATCTTATGTTGTTAAGTTGCTTAGAAAGCATTGAGAACTTACGACTGGCGTGGTTTTCATATGATTGGTTATTTTGTATGTACGGTATTATCATCTTTGATAGCTTATTTAAAAATCCCATTGTCAGTGGTTGGTGTGATAGGGAAGCTTCTGAGTTCATTTAAATTTCTGATTCAGTTACTTCCATTTCACTGATTTATTGCAGAGAATCTACAGTGTTACAGGTTGTACCATGGTGGCAGTTGTTGAAAAGATCATTTCTTGATTATTAGTCAACTACAGTGATATGTGCATATAAGTATGATTTTACACCAAGACATTTTACACAGCATTTCCTTGGTCCACCAGATTCTTTTGTAGCCTCACTAATAACTTCTGTTGTTAGTCTGCAAATAACAAATTTTCCAGTATAATTTAGTTGCATGTTCAAAAATAAACCATTTGTTCCTGTTCCGTTCACCAGGAGTTGAATGTAAGAGAAGGAATGATCAGTATAGTGTTCCCAAATGTTGAAAGCATGTATCGTGCAATGTTAAAGACCAACTACATGCACCTTTTAACATATATATCAGGATGTTTAATTATAATTCTACATGTTTCGAACCAATAACTGGTTCATCGTCAGGGATGTTTCAAATTAAAAGTACACATACAATCCAGCAATATAGATACAACTTTTAAATACAGTTGCTTAAAATACAACTGTTAAACAGTTAAAATATAAGTAAGATCTTAAAACATCATAGTTGGTAGCCATCAATATTTGTGCAGTGGTTCCAAACGTACTGCTGTTACAGTGGGGTGTATTACTGTGGGTCTGTCCGCCTGCAGTAATACACCCCGCCATAATAGCAGTACGTTTGGAACCACTGCACAAATACTGACGACTACCAACTCTGATGTTTTAAGATTTATATTTTAACAGTTTAACAGTTGTATTTTAAGCAGTTGTATTTAAGACTTATATTTATATTGCTGGATTGTATGTGTAATTGTAAGTTGTGACATCCCTGAAGATGAACCAGTTATTGGTTTGAAATATGTAGGATTATAATTAAACATCTTGACATATATGTTGAAAGGTGCGTGTAGTTAGTCTTTAACATAGCACGATTCATGACAATGCATGGTTTGAGTAATGTAAAGTTGAAAGCATGTATTAAGTACATAATACATTGGAACGTCTATCCATCAGTCCTGTATTTGTAGTTTTCCTGCAAGTATTTCATTTCTTCTACAGAAAACTTGTCCATAAATAATGTATAATTTTGTCGGCTGCATTGTCCCTCGAAGTGTGGTTTTACTGCCGTCATTCATTCAGAATTTGTGGTCCTTGCCCATAATATTCCAGGAATGATCCTTTATGAGAAAAAAATAGTGAAAGTAATGTGATATTTGTGTAACATACAGTAGTGGTAGCCTGCCCAGCCTGGTACTTAACCGTTACAACTGTTACGGTACTTACAAGATATACCCTGCCTCTGCCAAGTGAGGAATGGTGGTGGAGCGGCAGGGATGAGGGGTAGATGTTGAAAAGAATGTGGGAACACGCGTAAGTGTTGTAGTTCCGTTTACGCCTGAAAAAAAATGGTGTGGCCTGCCCTGCGCAGATTTTGATGGAATTAACCGGTTCTTGGCAGCATTATGTTCAGATCCCTTGTCAGATTTTGCACAAATCAGACAATAGTTGTGGAAAGCATGGATAGAAATCTGTTCACGCCAGTAAGTGACCTTCACTAAGCTGAGCTTAATGAACCTCACATCCAGTCAGTAATTTTTTGTGGACATCTCTTGTACTGTTTTTTTTTACTTCATAAAGAACGCCTAAAAGTTATTTGAACAATGTATTAAAGTAACTTTTTATTTGTTTATTATTTTTAGGCCTGAGTAGGAACTGCACCTGTTTTCAGTTTTTTGGTGTTGTTAATGCTTTCCTGCAATGGTCATTTTCCTGCTTTTATCCTTTTTTCCCCACAGTCACTTCAGACATGATGGATACATATCTCACTGTACACCCTCAAAATCCAAAACCTGAGTGAGGTATGTATTGTTTTATTTGCAAAATTGTATCCTGACTGTAAGTAAGTTTCAACATATTCAATTATACAGACAAGCACTATTTTGTATCCATTTCACTTAACCTTCATTTTCTACATCTTTGGTTTCAGACACTAATGCATGGTTATTTCAGTTCTAAGGCCATTATCATAGTGTCTACCAGTCTGAATAGTGAATCATGATAATGTGTAATGATTACTGTGTTGGTTTTGTAAGAAAGATTATGTTTGTAAATGAGAATGGAAGTGTTATAAGTTTAAAACTGTAAGGTACAATAATAATTTTCTGTAAGACTTTACACATTCAAGAAATATGCTAACTTTACCACACTGTTTACATGTATGTACATGTTATTTACATGCTACAACCTACCAGGGTGATACAATGTAGCATGCAGTTGTAAGTTTTCAAAATTGAGGAAAGTGGACACAAGGTTGTAGTAATTCAAGGTACAAAAAATGAAGCCATTGTTCTATGCAGTGGTTCTCAAGGTTTCACTGCTTTGACCCAGACTTGGTCACCAACAGGACCTAGGCTCAAACCTGCCAGACAGTTTTCAGCATTAAAAAGAGAAATTCTTGTGCTGAGCCTTTTGAGGTCCTTGTGACTGTGGTTTGGGTTGAGAATCACATTTGTTAGATGTTAATAACTTCAGTAGCTGGGTATGTTACAATGAGAGTTCCTTTTGGAGTGAAAGCTCTTATTCAGTAACAGTGCAGATGTTTATGTAGTTCTGTTGTACATAAAAGTTTACATTGCTAATATAGTTATTAAATGATAAAATATAGAACAGCAATTTATTTGTGGAATAGAACATTGTTTCTCAATCAGTGGTCTGTTCACTGACAGTCCATAGTTTCATTTATGCTGAACTTCAAATTCTAGTTGGCATTTAATTATGCATTTTACCACAGCTGGAAAAACAGCTAGTCACTTTTTTTGCTTTCCGTTAGTAACTAAATTGTTTTAAAAAGAGACCACATTTGCTGATATCTCTTAGAAGTCTCAGTAGACAAGTCAGTTGCAGTTACGTTTGCGTTGCATACTGACGTCTCAGTGTGGGACATTTCAGATGGTAAATTATATGCCTTCTTATGTAATTTTTAATTGTAATATTCACTGTAAGTGATGATACCTCTTTTTTGTAATATATTTCCAATATACAAGTATTTGTAGTGTAAATAAATTTGTTTTAGACAGTTAATTAGATTTGTAGAATGTTTGTACTGCATAATGCGAGACTGAGAGGGCACTGGCCAGTGATTTAGAAAATGTTAGAACTATTGGGATATATTAGGAGCACCATAACCACTAACCTGTATCCTGTTGCATCCAGACACTCAAAATCACAGAAGTGCCTAGACTTAGTAATGATTGTGATTGTAGCAAATTGTAAGCTGCAGTACAATTATGTTTGTAATGAAGCTGTATTATATTTATGGAACTGTAAGATTGTTTCCTTTTATAACAAATTTTTAAGGACAAATGACTTTGTTAGTTCTACAGACAGAAATTTGTTCCTAAGTCATCTCCTGCACAATATGACTCCCCCAGCATGCCAGAGTGTCTACTTTAGGTCAACAAAATTCTTGTCTGGTGAAATAAGCACTAGTAACCATTCTTTGTATTTTGTTGCTGTAAACTGATACCAGATTACTGGATGTCATGCAGTTATTATCTCTGACACACATAGTAACTTAAAGTTAACACATACTATGATGAAGAAAAATGTACCAGGTCTCACTCATGTGCAGTTGGACTGTCATGATCACATCTAGTGATGTACAGATTACAGAAATACAGATGTCCTTTGACATGTCTTTGTTCTAAATTAGCCAGACGTGCTTAGTAGGTGCATGTTATGATTCATATCCAAATGAGTTTTTTTCTTTAAAGAGGCAGTTGTACAAATTACTTCAGCTTCAGTAATAGGGATAATTATCATTTCAGGAAAACTCTCTGGAAGCAAGTGCCTAAGGAATGCAAGAGCAGAGTCAGTAACATCCACATTCAGTCTGTCTGCTAGGTTTAAAAAGTATCAGTTAAAGGCTTCGGCTGCATGATGTGTTTGAATATTTGTCTTGTCTAATTGGAATAATGAGGGTGTGTTATTATCATCATCATCTCCTCTGTGCAGGGTATTCACACTTATATACCTGAAACAAAGCATGTTTCTAGGGTATACAGTGTCACAGCTATTCTGTGCATACTGTTAATGGTGCATATAACACTGTCTTCACTATTAATCTCTTTGGTGCTTCTACAGTAGCACTTCCTGAAGTATGTGCGCTGTGCCCAATATAGCTGTTTTCTGTAGTTCGTTGACATCGTGCTTTCCTGGTATGCTGCGCATATATTTTCTGAGGGATTTTGAAATGGTTCCAGTTGCTCCTATGATAACTGGCATCACCTTTGTTTTATCATCATCATCATCATCATCATCATCATCATCATCTGAATTTCTCACTTCTCAGCTTTAGCTGGGAAATATTCGCCTATCCTGGGATGTATCATCAACAGGATTAGGCTCGGTGGTCTTATGTGTAATTTAGGAAATTGAACATGTGCCAAGAATTACCACTTTTTGGATTTGTATATATGTGTTTGGGTGCAGGTTAAGTCTCTTTAAACTTTGTGACAGTGACTTTGGAATTATTCCCGTAGCTGAAGTTACTATCGGGACCACTTGTATGCATCCTGCTTCCACATAACACGTATTTCGTTCGCCAGTTCTTGGTATTTCTTTTGTTTTTCTGTTATTGTTTTGGCAAGATTGTGTGTATTTGGAATAGCTATGTCTATTAGGAAGGTATTTTTTGTTTTCTTGTTCGTGAGAGTTATGTCAGGTCGGTTGAAAGGTATTGTTTTTTCCGTAATAATGCTGCGATTCCAGTACAGTTTGAAGTTGTCATTCTCCAGCACATTTGCTGGTTTGTACCTATAGTATGGGCATTTGTCTTCAGTTAGTTCAGCTGCTTCTGCCAGTTTCTGGTGTATAACTTTCGCTACTTCATCATGTCTTTTTATGTACTCAGTAGGTGCTAGTTGTTCACATGCTGCAGTAATGTGCTGAATCATCTCCGGTTCTTTTCCACATCTTCTACACATCTCATTGATGTTTGGCTGCTTCAAAAATATATTTCTTGTAGTTTCTTGTTAGTATAACTTGGTCCTGTATTGCTGTTAAAAAGCCGTCTGTTTCGGCAAACAGGTGTGCATTTGTCAGCCATTTGTTTGATGCTTCTGTGTCTACATGTTCTTGGCTAAGGTCATGCGGGTGTCGGCCATGTAAGGCTTTTTGGGACCACTGCCTTCTGACTTTGTTGTTGTATTCTTCATCTGTGGTGAGTTCGTTTTCCTTTGCATGTAGTAAATCCAGTGGGGTGTATTTATTGTCTGCTTTTACTACTGCAGCATGGAGAGGTGATGTCCGTTTGTTTAAGAAGTATGTCTGAAGTAACTTCACCTGCTTATCATGTAGCCGAGTTATATCAGTCATCCCTCTTCCTCCTATGTGCCGTGGTAGAGTGAGTCTTTCCTTTGCGGCACGGGGGTGGTGAATTCTATATCTTGTAAGTAGCGCTCTGGTTCGAATTTGGAGATTCTCTATGTCTGTAGGTGTCCACTTTGCTATTCCAAAACCGAAAGTTAGTACTGGAATTGCATAAGTATTTATAGCTTTAATCATATTTTTCCCATTTAACTTTGTCTTTAATATGCTCTTTATGTGCTGTAGATATTCATTGCCTAGCTGTTGTTTCATTTGTGCATGTTTAATTTGCTTAGTTTGCATCTGGCCCAAGTATTTGTATATGTCTCCCTCTTTCATGGCTATCATAGTGTCCTCTCCCTGTGTTGTGAAGTTTCTCAGTTCTAGTGTCCTTTTTGCAGTACTTAATGTTTTGCACTTTTCAATCCCAAATGTCATTCTGATATCTCTAGAGAAAGTTTGGGTGAGCTGCAGGAGTTCTTGTAGTTGATTTTTTGTGGCTGCATAGAGTTTAATATCGTCCGTGTATAATAGGTGATCCAATTGTTGCGTCTCCTGGTTGCTGGAGTTTATACCAAAACCATAGTTTCTGTTAAGTAGGTAGGAGAGAGGGTTTAGTGCAAGGCAAAACCATAGGGGGCTAAGACTGTCCCCTTGATATGTTGCTCGTTGTATGCGGATAGGATCACTCATAATCTGGTTATTTCTTACTTTTGACTTTAAGGGTTGTTGTCCATTTCTTCATCAGCTGCTGCAATGAGTTAATTATCATTAGGTCAATTTTGTATATTTCTAATACGCGTGTGAGCCAGCTATGTGGTATTGAGTCAAAGGCCTTACGGTAATCGATATACATTATGTACAGGTTTCGGTTATCCCTGTGTGCTTGTTCCAAAACTACTGAATCTATTATTAGTTGTTCTTTACAACCCTGGGAGTTTTTGATACATCCTTTTTGCTCTTCTGCTAGTAATTTATTTGTTTCTAGGTGCTTGTAGATCTTTTCAGCTATGCACGCTGTATATATTTTATAGATTGTGCAGAGGCAGGTTATTGATCTGTAATTGGGCGGGTCCTTAGTGTCCTGACCTTTCGGTAATAGGTGTGTTATTCCTCTGACTAAAAATTCTGGAATTTTTTAGGCGTCCTCTATGAATTGATTAAAGTACTGTGCTAGATATGGGTCAGTTGCAGTGAACCGTTTAATCCAAAAGTTACATATTCCATCTGGTCCCAGTGCCTTCCAGTTAAGTGTTTTAGCAATTAGCTGGGATACTTGTTCTGTGGTTATTGGACTGTGTTCCATTGCAGTCACATTAGACATTCTTTTTTGCCCATTTCTTATTCAGCTTGCTTTCAGGTTATGCCTGGCTGCATTCCCCCATATGGACGCCCAGAAGTTTGTTAGCATCTGTTTGTCCGGTAGTTTGTCTTGGCAGTCTAGTCGTCATTCACTTTTTAGGTTATGGTAGTAGGTGTTTTCATTGGTAGTAAATAGTCTGTTTCGTTGCTTTCGTTCGTTTGCTTCCTTATACCGTCTAAGCCTTTGTGACTTTGCTGATAGCTTTTGCTTGAGGGTGTCAAGTATTTCCATAGTGTGGACATTACTTGGGTTGTATTTGACATATGTGTATTTTTTTCCATATCCTGCACATGTGCTTCTGTATTCTGTTGCTGGTATTACCTCTTTGGACCTGTTGTACTCTTCCAGTGTCTTTTCTTAAGTCTCTGATTTGTTTCTTGAGCCTGCTTTCCCATGGTGGGGTTTGTTGTTTATTTTGTGAATAATCCGGGTTGTTTTTTTATCTTACCCCCCGACATCCTCACGGTGGCTACTGCTGCTGCGTAGATGGTGTTGTGCAATTCTGGGAAATTGGTGACATTATTTTTCATGTATTCCGGAAGTATCTTCTGGTTTATGGCTGTTATGATAGTGGCTAACTTCCTTGAGCATTTCTGTTTAGGTATCTGTAATCTAATGGCTGGATCTGTTCCTTCAAATTCTTTTAGTGCTTTGTGGAATTCTATTTTTATTTTATCTAGCTCTGGATTTTCCTCAATCTGTTGGTTTTCTAAGCTTTGCTGTTCTTTTTGTTCATTTTCGCTAATAGGCTGTGTTGTTTCTTCGTCTTGTGTTTATATTTTCCTCAGAATCCTGATCGTTTTCTTTTGCAGTTGTCTCCTTTAAGGTTTCAGCCACTTGTGCTCTGATTTCTTCTAACCAGGGCTTTGTTAATAAGTTTTTGGTAGCAACAGCCCTTCGTTGGTCGGCTATTCGCTGCTCGCTAACGTCCATCTCAGGGTACTGTCTCGTAAATTTGTCATGTAATTCTTGTCTATACCCAATTTTTATAGTTTCCAATTTCGTTATTATGTAGTATTGGCGCATGATAAATGTATTCATTTCTTTACTCCATTGTATGTGCTCGCGTGGTTTTCCAGTTTTAGTGGTCCCAAGCATAGCTTGGGAAACAGTTTCAACTGGCTGGGTCTCTTGTTGCTGTGTGGACCCACGGCGGGGTCTTGCAGTAGCCCTACGTGGGATGGCGCCACTTGCTTCACCAGTCTCCACGGGAACTTGTCTCTTATTTTCCGCTGATTGTTCAGTCCCCAAACATTCAGTGCGGGTGATATACTGCATACCCGAAGCAGTTTCTGAGGCTTGGCTAACTTCGTTCTCCATTCTCATGGGTGTAAAGCATTTTATACCTTCTGCCAGGTTTATGGATGGGATAGGTAGGGAGTTTAATTTGGGTAGCAAGGACTGTTAAAGCATGGGTAAGTTTTAGGACAGTCACCCCAGGTGGTCGCCTCGTACGACTGGCAGGGGGTTCCCTAGGTCTATTATACAGCGTCACAGCTATTCTGTGCATACTGTTAATGGTGCATATAACACTGTCTTCACTATTAATCTCTTTAGTGCTTCTACATTATCACTTTCTGAAGTATGTGCACTGTGCCCAATAGAGCTGTTTTCTGTAGTTCCTTGATATCGTGCTTTCCTGGTATGCTGCTCAAATATTTTATGAGGGATTTTGAAATGGTTCCAGTTGCTCCTATTATAACTGGCATCACCTTTGTTTCATTGTTGTTGTCGTTGTTGTTGTTCACTTCTGATTCATTCTTTATAGTGCTCCAGATTACATGTTTTGCATTTAAGGCAGCTAAGTTATTTATGATCATATTTTGTTAAAACGTTACAAGATGTAATGTGACGATATTTTAAACATGCCTTCAGTACGAGTGAGACAAATATACTGTCACATGCTAGTGCATTTGAAGATGACACATTTGAATAGGTATTGCATCAAAACTAATGCATGCTGTTGATTACTTTGAAATAGGGGTAACAGTCCCTTCATGTTACAACCTTCCTGGCTAGAGATGTGAACTGTTCAGTAATTATTCAGATGTTTATTTGAATGACTAATATCAAATTAAACTATTGAAATATCGGCAACAGAAGGGATTTGATTTCTGCAGTGGAATAGATATTGTTATAGCGGAAGTCAATTGAAAGAATATATTGATAACAGCAGAATAGTTATGATGGATTAATCTAATATTAACCTACGTGGTGTTTGAAGTTATTTCTTTATTATTACACTTGGTCCAAATCATCTACACTTGTGTTTCAGATGGCTTCTAACTTATGCAACTGTATGTGACACAGGAACTTTAGTGTCCTTCTGTTGTGTGAACCTGGTTGTTCTGTCAGTGTACCAACAGGTTACGGACTGGGCGACTGGGGTTCGCTTAGAAAACAGAAGGGGCAGCTTGTTCAGTGTTTGTATTAATTGGTTTTCTAACCTCTTTGCAAACTCTAGCCATACAACGGTGAAGTTGTTACTGGTAAGGGTCTGTAAAGGTAAATGATGAGTCATTAAAGGTTTGATCATACAGGTAAGTAGAACATGGAAACGTTTGAACACCTGGGACTGAGAATAGTCCTTAGAACATTGTTCTGTTTCATTTTGTTTGGAAGTGCTTGTTCTAGTACGTGACACCAACAGAAAATTGTATCAGTTCAGTTTGGTGTGCGCTGGCCTTTAATTCTGCCATTGAGAACAACGTGGGAGTGTTTGTGTGCTTGTGCTTTGCCCCGCTAAAAATGTGTGTAAAGGTTTTCTTTACTCAGTTTTTCAAAGAAAAGTTCCAAAGTGCATATAACATACCACTTTGAAAGAAGTGTCATAAATGTATCGGGCGCCTGTGAGTAGAACACGAAATCTCTAGTCATATGATGCGATTCTGTAAAGAACAGCTGTTCAGCATAGTAGTTATTTTGCTCATGTGTGTCTTGTTTACAGACACATTCTTCCTACTAATTTTTTTTTGTTTTTTGTTTTTTGTTTTTTGTTTTTACCAGAGTACTCTGAATAAACAAGTAAAGATACACAGTGGAAAGGATTCTTTTCCCTGTGATGTATGTATCGAGGCATTCAGACAGAAGAGCATTCTGATCACACATCAGCGCGTGCAGTGGGGAGCAGCCATACTGCAGTTCTGTCTGTAACAAGGCATTCAGTCAGAAGGGTCATCTGATAACGACATCCAAACATACATAATGCGTAGCAGTCATATTCTTGTGGTGTTTAAGAAAGAAAGAAAGGTGAGTCATCTGATAACACATCACCATATATGTAGTGGTAACTGTGTACATTTCTGTGATGTGTGGAATAAGACAATATTGTATACAGGGTAGCCTGATATAACATCATGGCATACATAGTGGTATGTGCCCATAGTCTGTGATGTATGTCGTGCCATTCAGTTGACAGAGGTGTCTGATCATACATCACCTCTGTTGGTGATAGGCAATATTTTTCTGATATAATTCAATAACAATGCAATTAGGCTGAAGACTCATTACTATATGACTTGTGTGAAGTGTCCATGTTTCTAACATGTGTCATAAGCCTTTCGCTTGTTGTCATACATAATGTTGATCACTTTTAGTTATGTCATATGTAAGACACTTATCTGGTGCATGCAAGAATATATTCTGGGATTGCAGCATTTTGACTTGTTTGTACAAGTATATAGCTAGACATACTTGTGGTCCTGTGTAACACTGATGTAAAGAAGAAAGTCTTGCATATTTATTTCACTCTTTGCCACCTCATGAGCAAGGCTTGTATAGTGAAAACTGGACAATTTTATCTGGTTTGGGAAATATCACTTCCTGCTCTGATGATGGAGGCAGCAAGTTCTTGAGAACTGCTGGTACACTTCTTCCAGACCATATGGCATGAAATCTCAGAACACAGTAATCTCCAGCCACAACCACAATTGCCTCAGACTTCACAAAAATCATTTTGCTTTTAAGTGTTATGATGCACCTTGATTACTTATTACATTGTATCAGATAACCTAATGGAAGAATCTGTTTGGAAAGTCAACTGAATTTCTACACAATCTGTGAATTACACATCTTGTGGGGAATACAGTATGTATCAGTACGGTAATTTCTTTTGTGTACACGTGCATGGGTAAACAGAGCTAGAAGAGTGAGTAATTTAGTCAGCAATTATAGGTATGTCAGTAGGCATATTAATGGCAGATAAAAAGTGTAATAAATTGCAAAATATTTATTTGTTAAACCATACTGCATTACTATCCTGTCCTGAGATCTGATGTGTCACTACTTGCTACTGAAGTTATGGAGCAGATCATATAGTAAAAAAAAAAAACGAAAATCTCAGTATGAAATAGTGTCCAAACCGCAGAGTTTTAACAACTGGAACTACGAGTACAAGGAAAAATCCTTCATAAAGATTTACTTTAGTATGATTTTATCGACTATAACACTTCTAAATTTTTACATACGATCATAATGACAATCCAGTGCATTCTGGTCCAGCTGAGCAGCAACAAAATAGCTTAAATCACAAGCATGCAAAATGCTTGTAAACAAAGGCCTTGTTTTAGGCCCATTTGTTTTACACCTTTCTACTTTAATGTCCTTCGGCCAGTTTAGACCCCTTTTTAATTTACATCTGGTCATTTTTGGTTTGTTGCCCTTGGCTGATTTAGTTGCATTTGTTTTTTTCTTACTGCAATATCATTTTGATTTATGCCCACTGTTCCAGGAACACAACCAAGACGTAAAACAAGACCTTGGTGTAAATGATTAATAACTGTAACTACACACAGCAATCCCTTGTCACCCATGTGGGTTAACACCAAAGTTGGCAAGATCAGCAGCAAAGGGGGTATCCAAATTTTGGTCAAAAAAAGAGAATGTATGGAGTCATTGGAATACTGTATAACATACACACATTAAAAAATATAAACAAGTATCAAAATTCTGGTCCCTGATTTATTACAACTACTATGAATACAGTTATACTAATAATATTATGGAATAATTTTAATAATGAGCAAAAATTACATAAACACCAATGGAAAGATAAGGCATCCACAGAGTGAAAGTTTTTGAAACAGCCAGCTGCTAGTATGTGGTAGCAGAACACAAGGGACGTGCAGTCTGTTGTCTTGCAACTACTATGCTATTTCACAGTATGAAATGTAAACGCACCTTCTGCTGCTAATACAGCATCCTCTAATTTGCTTCCTGATGTAGTAAAAGAAACTTCTTACTTTTGCTGAACTTGTTTCACCTCTAACAAGTTTTCTTGTGCTTCTCACATTCCACATGGGCTCAAGGATCAAGAGCACCCTTGTTAGCCACAGACACTTAAGTTTCTGGTTTACCTACCTAGCATTCAGCTTCCCACTCGTTGCGACTATTTTGGAGACATGAATACTTTGCTCTTTAGTTTGTGAATTTACATTTTGTTTTCCCCACTGTAAGAATGTGATAGAACCGGCACACAAATTAAACAGCACAACACATCCTCCACATCACTGCACACCATTTCAGAATGAACAAATGGAAGTGGGCTATCCGATCATGTGTTTAGATCCATCTGGCGTGACTGTGAAAACAAGTTCTAAAGTTGAAACACTGCCTAAGAGAACTACAAACTATGATGTATGTAACAACCAAAAAAAACTGAGTGTCTACTGACAAAGGCCAAAAACCTGGACATTTTTGTAGAATTAAAAAATCCCCCCCAGACACAATTCTGAAGCCTGAAAAAGAGGACATGTCTGGGGAAACCTGGACATGTGGTAACACTATTATATCTGCTTTCATGCAGCTCACATTTAAATTACAGTCTTCTGCAGATCACTACAGGCATTGAATTCTGGTCCCAAAGGATTAAAAGCAAGCTGGGAATGTACACAACATTGTGACACATTCTCTTTTCTGTGTTTAAAGGGACAAATGTAAGATTTTAGTAAAGATACAGTTGGAGCAGCATATGAAATTACATTTTAAGTCACTGTACACACACACACACACACACAGAGAGAGAGAGAGAGAGAGAGAGAGACAAATTTTAGTAAAATTTTCAAATGTCAGATTTCATGAAAATTTTAGCAGTTCTCAGGTATAGACAGATGGAGAAATTTAGTCAGCATTTTGTATAGACATGAATATGTTGGGCAAATCAATATGTAGCAACTTCAGTCTTGCATTTTTCATTTCCTTCATACTTTGTTTTCCGAATGCCTGACGCACAACACTGACGTTACACTTTTGTCTTCAAAGTATGCTGCCAACTGTTTGCTTCATGCGAAGGCCCCAGAAAATTAATGGAACAAAATTTAAAGTGTTATGTCCTTTCTTACCTACTTCTGCATAGTACCACAAGTTAAAAATAATAGGAAGTGGGCCCATTATTATGATATTGGCATCAAAGACCAGATACACAAAACTTTTAAAGCAGATTACACATTTGAAGAAATAAAGAGATTTCCTTTCATATTAACCTAAAATTTATTGGACACACAACATAAACAGAAGTACAGTTATCCATAAAGCAGACTTCTTAATGAAAACTGTAAACCTTACAGTGTAGGCCTTTTTTTCAGACATGTTAAATGCAATGTTTGATAATCTGGTATTCATATGCATCCATTTACGATCGCACTGAAGCACATAAACACCTACTTCACTATTTCACACTCCATTCACATACAACTTGTGTACATCTGGACAATTTATCATAACTAAACAGCAGCAATGCAAAACAAAACGCAAGTTCCGTTTTCTGACAGCATGAAAGAAAAGGGTTTATATATTAACCCACATACCTATCACACACCTGTCAAATGTAATTACCAGAATGGACTCCTCTGAGTATATATGACTTTGCAGTAAATGTGACTAGTATCTGGATCATTCCACTTAGGACAGAAACAGATCCCAGATATATCACGTTTACTGCTTTTAGACTCATGACTTTACACTGTTTCAGTTTTATGTGTGAAATGTAAATATACACACTAGTGTTTTATGTGGATAGGAGAAACCAGCATAACCCCCACGTGGAGTATATAAACAAAATGTTTTACTCACACGGAACACAACCATCATCCATGATGCCAGTTTACTTTCACATTCATAAGGAATTTGTATGTTCATATACTACGAGATTTGTAGAGTTTAGCATTTACTGACACATATTTTTGCAATTCCTGAGTGAGTTAGGATCAAGGACATGGCAGGAATACATGGCATACGTTGACTTACAGATGCAAGTAACATTTCTTCATGCAAATATTAAGTGGCAAAACCAGTTCAATGCAGGCAGCATTCAGATGACATACACTGAAAGAAGTTCTCCACATATACACTCTGCATAATATGTTTTTGTTAACAGGACAGTAAATCAGAAAATTCAGTTACTGGGCCTGCCCAAAAAAAAAGACTGCATCTATTCAGCATTAACATATCTGATCATGCCTCTTCTGTTTTCCTCTCAACTGAATGAAATCATTTCAGTTTTTAATAGAAGATGTACAGTTCCTTTAATGTGACAAGCATATTAGTGGTTTCAGGACACATCCATCGTTACTGCACACTGTACCCCCATATGCCATTCCTATGGCACATCCAGCATTCATAATACAGTTTTGTCTTGACACTTCCAAATAGCGCTACCCATATAGTCTGTTCAGTTTATTTTCCCAGTGTGATCTAATGTAACATTTCTTCAAAATTGTAGTAAAATGCAGTCCCCCGTTTATTGAACTTTTTAGACAAAATGAATTTTACAAGGTGCAATCTGTACTAAGTGCAGTTTCCAAATGTCCTTTGCACCTTGCCATTTTCAATTCTAGTTCCAAATAGCTTCCCTCTGACCCTGCATTCACTTTGTGTGTGTTTTTGGGGTGGGGAGCAGGGGTAAGATGACAATGGTAGTTCCCTCTGCATCCCCCCTCACCTTCCCCCAAAAAATACACCAAGTGTCTGTGCCTTCCTTGCAGCTTCAGAACTTTTTACCATAGTTAATTGTTACTATGGCTAATACACTTCAACAGTGGCACGACTACTAATCTGACATGACCCCCAGTTGTACAGTATTGATATAAAGTTTCTACAAAATCTCTCGTAGGATTTTTGTCTTGAAACATGCAGACTGCCACAAACCACAAACTCTCCCATAGGCACTCTTTCTATACACATTATGCAAAAAAAAAATCCTGATTAATATATGAGCCCTGTCAGCTGTGGAAACACTGAGTTGGAATAGCACTGCTGCTCATGTGAAGTGGAATTTGTTCCTAACACCACTAACTAACAAACTCCATGGAACAGAGTCCTTCTTGAGAAACTACCAGCTCCTCAGCTAGTCAAGAATTTCCCCACATTCTATGGAACCCAAAGATTCTTTACTGCATTCACAAGCGCCTGCCACATGTCACTATCCCAAGCCAGCTTAATCCAGTCCATGCCCCCATCCCACTTCTTGAAGATCCATTTTAATATTATCTTCCCATGGATGCCTGTCTCTCCCAAGCAGACTCCTTCCCTCAGGTCTCCCTACCAAAATCCTGTACGCACCTCTCCTTTCCCCCACACGTGCTACATGCCCCACCCATCTCATTCGTCTCTATTTGATCACCCGAATATTTGGTGACGAGTACAGGTCATTAAGTTCCTCGTTATGTAGTGTTCTCAACTCCCCCATTACCTCGTCCCTCATAGGCCCAAATAAGCTCCTCAGCACCCTATTCTCCAACACCCTCAGCCTATGTTCCTCCCTCATTCCTACAACCACAATGCACTATAAATTATAATACTGCTGCCATAAAACCAACAGTATATTCTTAATGCTGAACAGACCATAGGTAGTTTTGATTGTGCTCTAAAAAATAAATAATTTTTTTCTGTTTCATTACAAAATGTGACAGTGAAACTAATAGCTGGCAAGCACCAGTGACAGCTCTACACAGCCATTTCTATAGACATGCTGTACTCAAATGGCATGGGTAATTTCCAGGTATACCTCAGTGACAATGCTATGTCCACTTTGCAAGTCTGCAACTATGAGTGCAGGAAGGCAAAGCAGCAGGAAGTGCACCTAACTATATTTTACTGATGGTTTCTTTCCGATATGGAAAATGGCAATGACAAATATAAGAATATGGGTGAACCAAACTGCTGTTGAAGACCTCTGAACTCAATGGGCATCATCTTCACTTGTAAGGTAATCTATAAGTGAAATTTAACCTGTGATGACGCAGTTACACTACAAAATTTCTCCACCCTATTATTTGTTTCCAATGACACCAAACCTCCTAATCTGACCAATTTGTGAGCCATAAACAATGTTTGGCCACTTGTGTATAGTATTGCTACCTGTCCATGGTGTAATATATGCTTGTCGGCAGACTGTAATCACCATTAAATACATAGTCTGCCAGGGGCAAAATGACAGTTTCATCACCATTATTATGACATTTTAACAACTGAATGGTATGTGTGCAATGTTAATACTCTTCTTCCTGCTCACCCTCTGGCACTTGTGAAAGTTTTAAGTGGATGAAAACTGGCTTATGTAAATGCAATGACCAGCTGAACTATGTCTTCAATGGCGAAACATCGAAAATATGTTTACAGCAATCACCAATATGCCTCCACACAACACATATTCATCAAGATTTTTTGTATTTTATACACTCAAATTTATTTGCAGACTTCACCAGTACAATATATAATTACTCTGCATAACACTGCTATCAAGATTCTGACAACCCTTCCAAATTTTACATACATTCTACATTTGTCCTTAACAGGCTGTAAGTTTTGTTGTTTGGATACCTATGGGGATTAACAACCATTCCATTTCCTGTCCATTTCACTGCCAACAGGCATTACAATGACAGACATTATATATTCTTCAAGGATGGATGTGTACTTGAAATCATTAGATTAATTACAGTTCTCACAAACTTTCTTACTGTAATTCCTTTTTACATAAAATTTCCCATTACACAGGTAGCAGGGCTGTACAAAGGTTTGCTTTTTCTGTAACTGATTCTGTAGCATTAAATTTATTTGTACATCACCAGTTTATAAAACTGAGGTCGTTACTATGACAAATATCGAACCAAACATTCAATGTACGGTGTTATTGTAATAAGCTACCATAAAATTCAATTGTTTCATTATAAACTCCATCTACATTACATGTACAAAAATATGATACTGGTGAAAGACCAATGTAGAATGGGTTACAACTTTCAATACACATGTACGCACAGCAAAGTTTGGGTTAGGGTGGAGATAAGAAAAGACTGTCTCACGGTTGAGTTTCGCCATGTAACTTTAAATACAACACACATTTACATGGTACATAAAAAGTTACACTAAATAATTTTCCACAAATGCCATGGTGAACCAAAAGCCAGGCTGATGAACGCTTTACAGATTTCATAAAGCAATGAACGCACACACTGTACACAAAACGTTTACAGGAGAGTGCAGCTGCTCTTCTCTCTAAACGGATTCGCCTTCTGGGAACTGAAGCCAACCAACAGACAATCCTCTTGTTCGTGCTCATGTATATACTTCATTATATCTAGCACTGCCTGAGACACACTAATACGTTTAATAGCAGCTTCTCTCCTCAGCTGCTCGGTAACTTGCCGCTGTTGCTGCAAGTTGGAAATCATCATGTCCATAACAGCAGTATCTGACAGGCCTATTTTAAGGGCGTGGTTTTAACGCGTTACGACACAAACCCAGGCCGTACAATGGCCACTTGCTGCTTCTGCAGATGCTTTACAAAGCACGGATGCAGGAGCAAAAATCTGCTTCACGATATACTCAAAAGAAATTCACCTGGCAAGAAATTCCAATACTGCTCCTCCCAACAAATTACCACCCTCGGCCAAATGAACAAATATGGCCACTTCGTTGGCAGTTCCGGTTTTCCCGACCACCATCATTGATTACAGTGCGTGACAGATGGAAGGAGTTCGTTCATCTGTTTAACATGGTACTAGATGGCACCAAGTGTCTTACCTGTCAAAAATCACAGTGCACGCGGAAAAGTATTCCGTGATCCAGACTTCGATATACATGTTGGATGGTGTAATTTAGGATTCTGCTGTAGTGTCGCTATTTGGAACTCGCCGTTGAGTTTGTGGTGGAAGTCGAAGGGCGTGCTAGTTTGTGCCCGAACTTGGAAACGCTGGTTTTAATTTTAAAAGCGTATTGAAGTGAAGTGATCTTTATTGAAAACATGGCGTTACATGTGCCAAAGGCCCCAGGTGTGTCGCAGATGTTAAAAGAAGGCGCAAGAGTAAGTTCCAGCAAGTTCTCTCAACCACACATGCTTGTTCCTGTTATAGTTTTATGAAAATTATGACTGCAATTATAAGTTGAGTGTATGAAACGTTTTTCACCTCATGTGAAATAAAATAAGTTATTTTTGTCGTAAAGTTTGAATAGCCATCATTTATTTTATGGTAATGGTTGAAATCAAGGTTAGTAGGCATGTTTGAAGATACGTTTTGTGGGAAATTCCGAACATTAATGTCTCCCGGGATGTGACACTATGTAGTCTGGTGGAGTTGTAGCGACGTTTTAGAAGAACCACGTGCCTTCACCTCATCGTGGGGGCAGTAGCTTTGACAGAAGCATAGATACGCGTCTGCTAAGCGACATGGCGTCACGTGCCAGGAGTAAATAATGGTCGCGTAGCTGCTCTGAAAACCGCAAAGAAGCAAAGAAGAAAACATTTTACCGTGCATGCTATGAAGGCATATAAGGGGAGTGGAGGTTAGCTCCACTAGTTCTTAACCTCGGCACTAGATGGAGGTGAGTGGCAAGCCACACGCCTCGTCCGCTTTAGCACCGGGGAAGGAGGCATGGTGTCCATTGAATAGGAGGCTGGGTGGGCGTGAAAACCCCAAATTTTAAAATTAATATCATTATAAGACATATTTAGTGTGAACTGAAGGTTCCGTTTCGCATTTGACATCAAGGGACATGATGATTTTAGTAAGATGTGAACTGATGCGATAGGTGTGTGTATCCATTTGAGATGACCGACTATGTTGAAAGATAATGAAGTTCTTCGAGGGTCAGTTTGGGGTTTTGGCTCCCAGTAGTTTAAATTATGGTTATATTTGTGATAAGTTTTGTATATAATTTAGTTATAGCAGCTGAATGTCTGAAGTCTGGCAGAATGTCATCATTACTTTAAAGATTTACAGAAACTTGGTTCTTCAGACATCTGAGGAACCAAACCTTCTAGAAGAAACATAAGGGATGGTACTTTGAACAACTTAGAGGCAATTGCACTTATTATTATATAGGAGAGGTTTGCTGTGGTTACCATTAATGTCCTGTCTGAAACTCCTTATCTTCTGTCTGGTCACAGGTGTTCACTTTGATGTCTGAGAAGGCAGCTTTTAATTCACTTTGCTGTTTTTGTCACTAAATGTCCTCTTGGGTTTTATTTGGAGTGCTCACAAATTTAGATACTTCCAGACAATTATATAACTACATTACCCTGTTTGAAACTGTGGGAAATAAGAGTTTGTAAAATTCCAGAAGAGATGCATTTATGATTTGTTACGTAATTTGCTACTACTTTGTAAATCTGTTATCATCATTTGGAATCTTGTGCGTGCTGCCACAGTATCCAGTGTAAAAGAAATCCAACAACATGGATGGTATTAGCTATTGTACCTCTGACCAGCAGAGCATTTGTTCATAAGCCATTTCATTCTGAAAAGCTTCTGAAACTGTGTGCATTTTAATGATCTTGGAATAGGATAAAATTTACAGATTAATGTAGCTTCATTTATTATGTTTCGTTTTTTCTTGTCTTGAACGCAGAGATTATTGATGTATGGTGCACTGTTGAAGTTGTTCTGTGCCTTCAGGAATGAATACCGTCAATCTGTTTGAAAGTTTGATCACAATCTTATGGCACTGCGCAAACAACCAGTTTTTAGTCTGTCCACTTGGTATTGTCCGCAGGCGGTGCTAGAGTGGTTTCGGGTTAGTTGGTTACAAGCAGTTGCAGAGTGGAGATCGTTACATGTTGCCAGCTATTAGCAGAACAAAAACATCATCCTCCTTAGAATATTGGTACTACACCATGCCCCTGTCTAAAATAGAACACCATGCAGGTGGTCGTAGAATAGCAGTTCCGTTATCTTGGGACTCTGACTAAATAAATGATATGAGAACATAAGAACACAAACTCATAGTTTTAGAAAGAGATGTGACATGCTGCATTCACATTCTTTGCCCCTCATCTGCCCACCCTATGACCCCCAGCTACTCTTGTAGACTAGGCTGTGTGCACATCAGAGTGCCATAAGATTGTGATTTTATTCTACTTCCCCACAATAGCCAGCGCTGTAGCTGTTGTGATTCTGTGTAGCTTATTCAGATTTGCATTGAATATCTCAGTGGCTGTCATGACTTCTTCACACAGTTTTACATTCGAAATTTAAAAAATTGTTTCAAGATCTGGTTGCCAGACCTGTTTTGGTTACCAAAAGAAAGTGGATCAGTATTTTCTGGTGCTTTGCTGTTCTGCTTGCTTGTGATTGGTGTGCATACTGCTGCCCCTGAACACCCACTGGCCAGTGTAGGATATTGGAAAGAAGCATTAATCTAAAAGCAAAATGAGTCTTATGATTTGTTGGTTTTGTTGGTCTGAACTTCTGTGGGTGTGGTCTGCCAGTTCGTTTGTAACGTATATCACTGAGTGAGAGTGCCAGAGCTGAACGGCTAACTAATAAATGCCATTTGGTCACCATTGAAAATTTTCCATTCATTACAGTTTGATAATATTTTTTGATCCCTGCTCAACAGTGCAGGTAGTTCTTCTGTCATACTGAAGTTGCACTCCACGTTCACTCCACATTCATGATCAAATTTTTAAAGAGATCCAGTTTGGGTTCACAGACCAAATAGATAAATTTGCATGCCACAGGTTTCTCATACCTGTGATCTGACATGTTATATAAATTAGACTGAAGTGATACAAAATAATATTTGCCTGCATGAGTAAGATGGAAAATTAAAATTATGAACATGGATTTGGACTCTCTCAGCAACCTGTCCTCAGTCACAAAAGTTTCCTGCATGGGAGGAAGAGCTAGGCAAGGAATATGGTCATGATAATTTTTACCCTCAGCCTAACTCATTTAATCTTAAGTTGCATATGAAGTAATGAACCAGTTATCTTGTAAAGCATGTTTTGGTCACATAAGGCAGGATACCCACTTTGCATTATTAACTTCTTACTGCAGCACACACTGAAATACGTTCTGTATTTTGTGGACAGTTTGATGAAGGTGAGACCACTACAATTACGTTGTGACTGAGTATCACATCCTAGAAGGCCAGAGACCACATGTCTCATTATGCTACATACACCCTCAGTAATACACCAACATGACATATCAAGACATGTAACATAATGTAAATATATTCAGTACGGATGTTTTAAATAAATGTTGGATTTGGGATTGTGAGACAGTCCATTTAAGCCCCATGACTCTTTGGCGTTTATTGACTTTACAACATGAATATAGAATACCAATTAAAGAAAAGCCTGCCATTGGGTTATTTCTTAAAATCAGGGCTGTGGAGTCTGTACACAAAACTTCCCGACTCTGACTCCTCAGTTTTTAAAACTCCGACTCCAGCTCCTTCATAAAATCTCAATATGTATTAATAATGGTAAACCTATAAGACATTTTGTCAGCACCATGTAAATTATCAGGCTACTTTTTAGACTTATAACATATATGTAAGTAAAAGTCTAATGGTTATTGTAGCTATCAGGGCTGTGGATTTGGAGCATCTAGTTAGGATTTTAGATTGAGGTTGGAGGCAGAGTTGGTACATTTTTACTCACTCCAGCTCCACCTAAAATTGCTTCCAGCTCCGACTCTGACTCCACAGCCCTGCCTAAAATAGTTCAGTCTGGTTCATATTGGATACAAAACTACAGTGAACTGTATGTGTAATCCACTTAAGTTAATTTCCTTGATGTAAATATTACCAACAGTACTAAAAGTCCCTTAGTTTGTAATCATCTCCATTCCCCCTTCCTGTACACCAACATATTTTTTAAGCCTTTTATTTTTAGATGTTTTGATTTTATGTTCCTCATTATGATGGTAGTATTAACAGTTGGTTTAGAAATATTTCAGCTTAAAATGTTTAAATGTGCCTTGTATGTAAGATGCCACGTGTTTCACAACTTTCATTTAAATTTGCCCCCTCTTTAATTAGTGTCACATGGTTGTTTACAAATTGTGCAAGTGTGATAGATACTTCCACTTTTTGCTTTTCTGTAAGTGAAATAGATCATTTGTTATTAACATGACACAAAATGAGCATTGATTAGTACAGGATGTTTCTTATCATGCCCTTGAGCACAGCAGCTGGCACAGGCTGTCCCATTGGATGCAGACTTTCAGTGCAGTAAAACTGCCATGCTCAGGGACATGATAAAAGAGTTGTTATGTACCATGTCATTTAAAAGTGCTGAAGTGCTGGGATGTGCTCATTGGATTGTGAAGTCATGTCCAATACTTTTCTGTACATCCAAATAACTGGTTAAGACTGATATTTCATGTTACTGTTGTACATTATGTTAATTATCTTAAGGTGATTTATCCCCATTGTGTTTGCATTGTCAGAATAAAGCCAACATATACTCCATCAAACACAAGTAAAAGTTAACTTTAAGCTGCAGTTGTAAGTTAACTTTTTACTTTTTTTATGTACAATGTGATGTAGCCAAAACATTTAGCTTGTTTTTAAAGTTGTTAAGAATATATGTTGCGTTTGACTGAGTAGATGTTGGTTTTATTCTGTTATAGTTTACAGTCAATTCAATTATGGTTCTGTCTGCAGACATATTTTGTGCAAATTTTTCTTCTTTGTTTATGTGTTCGTACAGATAACTTTTGATTTTATGTGAATAATTTTGCATTCTGTTTATTTCCAGTATTTTTCAGGCTTAGAAGAAACTGTTTACAGGAATATTACTGCTTGCAAACAATTTGCTCAGACTGTTCGGACTGCATATGGTCCAAATGGTATGAACAAAATGGTTATTAATCATCTAGAAAAATTGTTTGTCACCAGTGATGCAGCAACAATAATTAGGGAGCTAGAAGTTGAACATCCTGCTGCTAAACTTATGATTTTTGCATCTCAAATGCAAGAGCAAGAAATTGGTGATGGAACAAATTTTGTTATAATTTTTTCTGGAGCTCTGCTGGAAGCTGCCGAAGACCTTCTCAGAATGGTAAGGTCCTTGTTGTGTACCTGAAGTGTTTCTGTTCAGGGTGAATTAAGGCATCAGCAAGGGTAATAGGATGTAGAACAGGAGTAAAATATGATGGCACTTACTTTTAGGGCCTGACATCATCAGAAATAGTTGATGGTTATGGGTTAGCTTTGGAAAAAGCTTTGGAAATTTTGCCTACACTCACTTGCTATGAAATTAAGGACTACAGAAATGAAGCTGAAGTTGAGAAGGGCATTAGAACTTCAATTATGAGCAAACAATATGGTAATGAAGACTTCCTGGCAAAGCTGATTGCAAAGGCTTGTGGTAAGTGCATCTCTTCATAAACTATCTTAGATCAGTGCATAATTATGTGCTATATAGGGTAGTTAAGAAAGGAAGCTTTTTAGTGGTAAATCTGACCATGCTGCTTGCAATTAGAGAGGTGGAGACAGAATATGGACAGTTCTTAATGAAAAAGCATTTTGTGTTTCATTTGTTTCATGTAATGTTAAATTGTTAAAAGAAAGTGGATGTCAGCATCTGAAATGGACATAGTGTTAAGAATTTTGTGGATTGTATAGTGGCAGACCACATGTCTGTCTTCTGTGCTCAGAGTGCAGGTTTTCTTGGTACTTGCCTTTTTCTCTTCTTTTGTCAAATGTTGACCTATTGGATATGGGCTCCAGCTTACAATAATGTGGGTGAGATTTCTTATTCTTTTTCAAGACTGGAGTATTAATTGTAATATGTGATTTGCATTTTCATACAGTATCCATCTTACCAGAGAAAACAACATTTAATGTGGACAATGTACGAGTGTGTAAGATTTTGGTAAGCATAATTCAGATTTTAAATAACTGTTACTTCTAATCTCACAGGAATTTAACTAGAATATTTCTAAAGTTTTCAGTAATTATTTGTTTCAGAGGAAATTAAGTAAATTGTTATAACCTTCTTTCACATGTACTTGAAATTATAACTGATTGAAAGAAGCACTGGTTAAACATGTGACCATTTAATTGCTAAACAAATTGAAAGATTGTGACCAAATTTGTTGTTGATTACTAATCAAGCAAAAAGGATATTGCTGTATTATTTTTAAAAACGTTAAGCTTTCATTCATAGTACATAATATTTTATGCTTAGAGATCCTATGTAGCTAGTCACCAGTCAGTATTTCTGCTTGTCATGAGCAGTACCTGTAACTTGTGATATGAAGGAGTTTGTTTTTTCTGGCAGGGGTCTGGTGTGTGTAACTCACAAGTAGTACAGGGAATGGTTTTCAAACGCCAAGTAGAAGGGGATGTCACTAAGAAGTTTCAGGCAAAAGTGGCAGTATATGCGTGTGCTGTTGATATCATGCAAACTGAGACAAAGGTAAGGATGTGCCAGTTCATGTTAGTGCCTAAAGCCTCTAGGACACTGTGTTGGTAGTCCATGGTCTATGAAGTAGTCTACATGAGGTAACATGAACCTGTTCAGACACGAGGTTCTTATATTGGTATTGCTGAAGATTCAAGTCTTCTGGGATGATATGCCATGTGGCCTATAAACAGTTACCAACATGATGAAGGGTTGCAGTGCTTGTATCTTCAGAGAACTCTTCTTGAGAAAGGAAAATTACAAATGCAGTCTTACCATCTGCCATTCGGTATTTGTGTTTCTTGTAACTATTGGTTTAGATTGTTCAACATGTTGAACTTCTTCATTGGTCATTCTTGTTATGGGTTGATTCCAGCTGCATCTTTCATCTATAGCACCACTTAAATTGGCTGTACAGTATCGTGACACTGTTCACACATTTAATATAAATTTCCTGCCTGACAATGTTTAGTAAAGTGGGGAAGGGGATGCTTAATTTTGCTGTGCTTTTATGTTTGGAAGAAGGAAGTAATCAGAAACTGGAGAAAACTGCATAATGAGGAGCATATGATTGGCATGTACCCCATGCCGTGTATTATTAGAATGATCAAGACAAAGAAGTTGAGATGCATGGGCATGTGATGTGCATGCAAGAGGTTTTTTTTGGTGGGAAAACTTCAAGGAAAGAGACTATTTGGAAAATCCAGACAAAGATGGGAGTACAGTATTAAAATTGAACCTGAAGAAATGGGATGGGGAGGTGTGGACTGGATTCACCTGGCTTAGGATATGGACAAGGGGTAGGCTGTTGTGAGCATGATAAGAACCTTTGGGAATTTGTTGACTAATTGAGGAACTTAGTTTTGTAAGAGGAATTCTGCTCCATTGAATGACTTAGTTCATTCATTTGGTGTAGCAAAACATTCAGTAAGAAATCTTTTGCCTTGTCCTACACCCTCATCCCCCATGTCTAGGGGATTTGTGAATGGAAGGGACTAGCAAAAGACTGCCTTGGTTAAGGGCGTATTTATTTGATGTGGTGCTTGATTACACACTACAAATCATAAGAAAAGGATATAGCACTATATTAGAGAAGAATAAACAATGAACTTCCAGACTTCTTTGTGAATAATGTATAACTGAATCTGCTTTCAGGGCACAGTTCTCATCAAGAGTGCTGATGAATTAATGAACTTCAGTCGTGGAGAAGAAAACATGCTAGAGGAGCAGATTAAAGCTATTGCCGATTCTGGAGCTGCTGTAATTGTAGCAAGTGCTAAGTTTGGTGATATGGCACTGCATTACATAAACAAGTACAAAATGATGGCAGTGCGTCTGAATAGCAAATGGGATTTGCGGAGGTTATGTAAAGCTGTTGGGGCAACAGCATTGCCTAGACTGGTAATAATTGGTTTCTTAGGTTTGCATTGTGTCCTTTGAGCTGTAGTGAACAAATCAGGTTTGGAGTGGAGTGGTGTGATAAAAGAAGCAACATGAAAACATGAAAAGTTTAATTATGTCTTCCTTAACCTCTGTCAGCCAGGCATAAAGAATTTTAACCGTTTTCAGTTCAAATTATTATCTTGAATTCCAACAGTCTGGTCCAAATTAATTTTCCAGAAAATCTCTAATCTTCAAAGTTCAAAGGCACCACTGCATAACAGGAGCTTAAGGAAAACCAACATAAAACACTGTAAAATAATGTGTTGATTTGAGCTTGACATTGGACCGGGTAGTACAGAAGGTACTGTTGTGCGTAACTCATTGTTGGACTGATAAGGGTTAAATTGGCTAATATGGGGCTGATGGATGTATTTTTACTTGCGGATAGTGGTATAAGTGTGAAGATGTATCCAAAAGTTCCAGCACTTACCCCTGGGACCAAGAATAGCAAGCACTTTAGTTTTGTGCCACCAGCTGCTGTAATCTTTTTGAGTCCATCTAGTAAGTTCTTCTTCCTTCATATTGTACTTCTGTGAAGCATGAATTTTCTGTAGAAGTTTTATATGTTTACCAGTGAAGTACAAAAATTCTGAACAAGTAACATCTTAACAAGCAAGTTTTCATGACCAGCAGTGACTTAACTGTGTGCAATTGTCAATTCTCTTATGGTAGTCCACAAGGAAAATGTAATTGAGAAATTTTCTGTATGAAGCACTTGACTGTGACTGCATTATTCATCAGGAATTTGTTCCTTGAGGCCAGATGGTTAACCAGTGTTACTGTGGTGAAGTTCTGCAGTGTCTGAGGGAGCAAGTCTGTGAAAATGTCTGGAATGATGCTGGAACCAGGACTGGTCAGTGCAGCATTCCAGTGCCTCAGCACACACTGTTTTGTGAGTGTAGCAGTTTTTGGCTGCTGAAAAGTAGGCTGTGATTCTTCATCCTCGATCCTTGCCTGATTTAGCCCGCGCGATTTCGTGTAATTTCTGAGAATGAAATCACAGCTTTGAGGATGCCATTTCCAAATTCAGGAATAATTCCTGACCATCCTGCCTGTTATTCCAATAAGTTACCAGCAGTGGCAGAAATGCCATACCTACTGTATAAAATCATAAGATGATAACAGTGATGAATAACAAAGTTCAGCATATATTTTTTTATT
This sequence comes from Coptotermes formosanus, assembly GCA_013340265.1. Classification (NCBI taxonomy): domain Eukaryota; kingdom Metazoa; phylum Arthropoda; class Insecta; order Blattodea; family Rhinotermitidae; genus Coptotermes; species Coptotermes formosanus. The sequence goes on along the minus strand of BLKM01000881.1, from coordinate 572,003 downwards.
GACTTAGTCTGGAACTTTTGGATATGCTCGCCTATTTTAAAAATGCAGCACTTGGCCAGCTGGATTGTTCACATGTGCTTCAGGTATCCAGTAAACATTAAATAATGTATTTAAAATTCTTAATGCATATTAAATTTATTTCAGCTTTTATCCTTTCATTTTTGCATTTTCATCTTTGGAATTTCATTACATGAATGAATAGGGCAGATTTGATTACGCTTATGAACTTTCACTCTTACAGACACCACCAACACGTGAAGAATTGGGTTATGCTGATGCAGTAATTGTTGATGAGCTTGGTGATACCTCTGTAGTGATATTTCGCATTGATGGCACTGAATCACGCATTGCTACTATTGTTATTCGTGGTTCTACTGACAATTATATGGATGATATTGAAAGAGCCATAGATGATGGTGTCAATACCTTCAAGGGCATAACCAGGGTAAGTTTCATGCTACTACTAAGAAGCTATAGGACCTCATCCATCTCTTTGTTACAATGAAAAATGGTTAAATGTGTAAAAAAAATCTTGCATTGTAAGTACCCTGTTTTTACATATGTGTACACCTATCCATTAATTGTGCAGAACTGCACCATATAGAGTGTAGTCTTACACATAGGTTAGAATCTTTGTGCCCATACAGACAGACCACTATACATTGCTAGGGTGTAATTTCCTAATCTGAGCTTGACTCATGAGGTAAACGTATTGGAGACATTTCTATTTCCATGTGGGACACACAATTACAGGTATACATACACAAGGTAATAAATCAACAGTTTGGCACAGAGTGCAGTAGCTGGTACCTCAAGGCAGATTGTGGTAGCTGTGAATTAGATACTCATTTATACACACTGCACCCATTTACTTTGATATTAACATTTGTATAATGGGCAGATGTGGACTTGGGCTAGTGTTTGTGATCTCATGGTGACCAGTTACACGCACACATACTACGCACAGTACAAAGTTTCCACAAGAACAAAATTCTTAAATTTGTTCTAGGTCTTAACAACCTTTTCCACAAAAAGATTGAGTTTATCTCAAACGTAAGATTTGGTATTCTGAGCTCTGCCTTCTAGCTGTCCTGCCGCATGCCTTAGAGACCTTTTGTGCTGCATGGCAAATATTAATGGTTATTTTCATTATGGTACCCAGTTGGCCTCCTCTGCTGTCTTTTATGACACTGAGATACCAAACCGGGTAGTTTCCTTTCTTGGCACTGGTTGAGGCGTCAATCTTGATGGCTTTGCCTGTGCAGTGTGGGAGCTTTGCTAATGCCTTGGGGTTTTTTCTGGTGGTGGTGGGGGGGGGCTGAATGTTCTTCCACTCTTGAACATTCTGAAAGTCAGAGCTGAGAGTCTTTTGTGTTCCTTTGGTGAAGATACAGGTCTCCCTGTGCATACCTTACAGGCATTGGGGGGGGGGAGTGGAGGTAATAACTGCGTATGTTCTTAACCTTTGCACTACCTGGAGATGGGTAGCATCATGCACCAGCCCCTTTACCCATGGGGAAAGAGCCTTTGGTGGCCAGTCAATGAGGCTGAGTGGCCCCCAGCACCAGTCTTCATGCTTTGGAGAACAGAAAAGTCTCTTGCTGCAGCCGGGAGTGGAATTTTCAGTCTTCGGACATCCCCTTTGTCCTTCTCTCGTGCAGTTTGTCTCACTGATGTTGATAGCCCTGCATTCATGTAGAACCTTGTACACTCACAGGTTTTAAACCCATTCTGTCCTTGACCAGCCTGCGAATGCTGCCTGTCCTGAGTGGTGGGAGATATGTTGCTTGTAGGAGTGTTTGAAAAGTTTTGAAAGATCACTTTGCTGTGTCATGTCTCCCCATGTACCCATCTGTCCAAGTGGAACAACTTGGCTCCATGTGGATTTCTTTAAAATTCTGTATTTGGGAGGTTTTGCTAAAGTCTTTTGAGAAAATTCAAGTTGGTTAAAATTGGACAAAAGTAGCAGGCACTGTACATGATTACTTACATATGTTTATGTGTGCTTTAGTGCGTTTAGGAGTATGAAGTTTGGTATTTTAATAGATCATGAATATGCCTACCAATTGTGTACAAAGTATATAAATTAGCAATGACAAAATGTTTTGACGGGTTGGAAGTCTGAGGTTACGTATGACTGAAAAGCATTACAAAATCAATGTAGATATAAAAATAATAAGTTCTGCAAAGAAGTATAACAACAAACCCCGGTAACAGTAAAGCCCAAGTGAATAATGTGGAAAGTATAACTGCATATTGTGAAGAAACAGTGGAGTGTCAACACCTAATATTTTGGCCATACGGTCCACTACCACACTGCAAAACTAGTACTGAATGGGAAGGTTTCAGTCCACTGCCTTCCCTTGTCAGTGGTAGGATTATCAGTGGGTGACTTATAACAGATATAGAAGGAAGCAGTTGTGACCTAATTTTAGGTTCTGTTCTGGTATTTGCCTGGAAGGACTGAGGCAAATCATGAGAAACCTGTCAGGTCTCCAGTCTCAGATTTGAACCTGGGACATCCTGAGTATGAAGCAGGAGTCATGTTAAATGACTTTGACATTTTACCAGTTGCTGAGGTTTGCTGAATGCATTCCAATAGCAAGAAGTTCTTTTCAGTGTCATACAATCACAGACCTGTACAACCTTTGCAAACCCTCAGTGTGACAGAGTTGGCTGTTGAACAATACTGCTACCACCACCACCACCATCACCATTACTGGTGGTGGTGGTGGTGATGATGATGATGATGTAACATTGCCTTCATTATTTTCGACTGTAGTGCTGTTGTATAAGATAAAGACTTCCTGACAGCGGTGAATATAATGACCAGTCCTCAGGGATGTGCCTGCCTGTTGTTTAGTAAATGGTTACTAGTCTTTTGGACTGAGGGGTTGTGATTTGATTACTGGCAGGAGCAAGAGATTTTTAATCTTCTACGAAGGTGTTCAGACCAAATACGGGGGCTGACCCATCCTTCTGTTCAGTGGGGACAGGGGCTGTTTGTGTGGGGATAAAGTGGTCTACTTGCTTCTGTCTGGAGCCAAGGTTAGGAATGACTGCTGTCTTCCCACCTCCTACTTGCATTTTAGTGCCAAACTCTGGAGAATTTTATAAAGAAACATAATCTTTTGATATCATCATTTTCGCATCTTTGTTGCCTTACAACTTTTGTGCATCTTGACTTCAACATCATGCCACTAGAGGCCACCCCACTCCCCTGCTTCACAGTTTTCAGCAGTGTCGTGGCAGCCATATATTGGAGTAAGTTGAGAAGTAAAGGCAGTTTGTGTTTCATGTGTAAAAAGTGATGCTTCATGTCAGAACATGTTCCCCAGGTGATCGTACCTACTGTGTTACTAGGTAAGTGCATACATATCTTGCTTGTAGCGTAGACTGAGTCTTGTACAGTCAGGTGTAAATAATGTTGGCTCCACTTTCCAACTGCAGCAGCTATAACATCATTTAGTTTAAGATCCAGGAATTTAATGTGGTAATACATGCATCTTGGGAAGATGTGCAACTTGTTGCAGTAATTCTTAGAATATAAAATAACATATCAGCTGTGCAAAATCTATGTTTGACTTTATATAAGGTTATAGGTAATAAATTTAACATAATGGGAAAATTATGAACAGAAGGGATTGCTTATGTACACTTCTTAATTTACAGTTTCTGCTAATGTGACTGTAGTTTTATCATGAAATTGACCTGTAAATACTTGGGCATTTACCACTTTCATTTGTTGTATGTTATTGTTATGTCCTGTATCCACTTCCATTGTGTAGGATGGCAGATTTGTTCCTGGTGCTGGTGCCACTGAAATTGAACTGGCTCGACAGATTGCAAGTTACGGTGAAACAAAACCAGGATTGGAGCAGTATGCTGTGAAAAAATTTGCCACAGCACTTCAAGTATTTGCTAAAACTCTAGCCGAGAATACAGGAGTGAAAGCCACTGAAGTGATCTCAAAATTGTATGCCGCACATGAAGAGGGGAAGAAGAACCATGGATTTGACATTGATGTAAGAATAAAAGCTAAACTGCTACTTGAGATATGCACTGTTCTGGGTTATTATGCGGCATCATGTGGTAATTGTGTACTGACGTTTTGGGACATTGTATCGATCCTATCTTCAAGAGTCACTCTTGACCCTTGTAGATAGGACTGGTATGTTGTCCTGAAACGTCGGTAAACAGTTACCACACGATGCCACATAATGTCCCAGAAGAGCGCAGATCTCATCAACATCGTGGCAGAAGCCTGAAATTAAAGCTGCTACTTACAAAGTTATACAGATATATTTCAGAAATAGTTGAAAGGTACCTGTTCATTTCTCATTTGCCACACTTATCTTATTGTAAGGTGAGTAAGAAAGCAGCATTTTTCTTTTCCTCAAGTATTATACAAAGGCTTAATTGAAATGAAAGACTGATGATTCCAATGTAATTGGAAGTAACCCTCTTTTATCGTTGTGTTTCAGGGAGATGGGGCTGCCATTAAGGATGTGGTTGAGGCAGAAGTTCTTGATCTGTATTTAACAAAATTTTGGGGCTTGAAATATGCTGTAAATGCAACTAATACCATCCTGAAGGTTGATCAGATCATTATGGCAAAACGTGCAGGTGGTCCTAAAGCACCAGCAGGCGGTGGTGGTGGTGGTGCTGGGGATGGTGATGATGAGTAAACGAATCTCCATTCCCGATCTATCTTCAGCTAGCACTAACATTTTATATTACATAACATTCTGTGTTAAAAATAAATATGTGAGCGGTTCATTTTTTGTTCTTTTAATTTATGCTGTCATTTGTACTGTTTGTATTAACATAAATACTTTGCATAATTAAAGCAATTTACATTCCTGTTAACTTTTTAAGGACTGATGTATAGCAGGAATAATTCCACCAAGTCTCTAGCTTCAGACTCCAGTAACGTTAGCGAGCCTAGGCCGACGTCACAATTTGGGAGAATGCACAAAGCCATATGAGCATAGACCAGTGTGTTTCTGCAGTCAGAGCAATGTAGGTGCCAATGTTTGTCTGCTTATGTAGCAGCTGCAGTCATGTGACTGACGTAAGAGGGCCATAAGGGCTGTGAGACTCGTTCTGAAGGTTGTCCTCCAAAATGACAGGGACTGTGTGGATGTAATCCTGCAAATGCGTACATTTTATCACTGTTTAATGTTCTGTGACTTACAAATCAACACATATCACTGTTGTGGTTATTCACACACTGAGCTGCTTCCATTAGTGGCTCTCTTGACACACTCACCTCACGTGAATCGGTATTGATGGGCTGAGCCCCTGCGGCCGTTACTCTTCTCCACTTGTGGTATAAATGATACACTTTTCTCAAAGATGGATTTATAGATCCATCAGCAAGGTTAATATCTGCATTCTTATGGAGCTTAATTTTCATTTCATGAACTTCACATGCTTCAATAGGAGTCAGGCCATCCCTGAAGTAGCATTCAAACTCTTCTGTAACTTCTTGGCTTATTCTAAGGTACTTTAACACAGTATCACATTGTACATGATGGTTGTGTTTAAGCTCCAAATGTATAACAGCACTTAATGGAGGGTCCCTCCTCAAATATTTATCTTTCCGTTTTGTATTTCTGTTCAGCTTCTTAACTTTTATATCAATTTTTGCCTTGCAATCTGTTGAACGTTGCGAATCCTTGGACTTGTTCCTGTTGCTTAAGTGGCACATCCATGTCTTGTGAAATACTGACCTGGGAAGTGGGAAATAATGATTTACACAGAAGCTCCCATGGTAAGGAACTCAGGGCATCATTTTATGCACCCATTTAAGCAAATTTGTGTTTATTTTCTAAGGGTAAAAATAAGTGGATTACAGCAAAACCAATCCAATTTCCACATTCTATCAAGAAATTTATATTTTACTTACAATTATCACTCTAGTCAGTTCTTAAAACATGAAACGTGTTTACAAAATTAAACACAAAATAACAAACAAGTAGTTGTGAAGTTTTTAAACTTTTTAGCCAGCATCTGAACAGTACGGAAGTCTTGTTGTCTGTGCATGCATAGGTATGTGGGGAAAGATCCATCCTGGCATCTCATTTGTGTGCATGATACCAGCAGCTATTATGCGATTTCTTTCCTCAAAAGTTGGTGCACCAATATGCTGTAGTTTGGAAAACAAACGAATATTAATTCTCGCATATTTGTGACAACTAGGAGTGCCTAAAGGTGAAGTACATGACAACGGGGAGTGGCTAAAGGTGAAGTACATGTCAAGCTGTATTTGTTTTTCAGGGACTGGCAATTTGTGGGCTATGACCCGGGTATAAAAATTGTACCCATGTTTTATTAAACACAACACTATCAAAACGGACGACCCGTGGAAGCACAAATAACTGTGCGTTCGAAACACGATAAACACAAGTCTTCAAGCACGTAAAATTGTTTTATTATCCTGTTAAAAGAAATATTAAAAGCGAAGCTCCTCTCATACCTGAACGGTGTCGTAATTACTTTCGCAACAATCCACTTTGTTCTGGTTTTTGATTCATACGCCTTCAGCCAGCGTTCACAGTCCTCTTTATTTTGGAGGTTAGCTCGAATTAGAATACATTTTTCACCGTTTGAATCTTTACTATCAATATCGTAGATAAATTCACTGGGAAAATTATCTAGCGAAAATTCAGTATCCATTTCATGTTGTAACACGCCTCATGTCGACTTGTCTTTTATAATGACTATTTTAGCTTACGTGCCTACCAACTCACACTCCACGCCCACAACCTAGCCATGCGTTGTGGCCACGGATGATCTGATACTGCAGAAACAAGAGCACGGAGTTAGTCGTACGAGTATAACAAGCGCCATCTGCAGAGTTGATTTTGAACTTTTTCCAGTAGTATGTCGTTCCCCTTGACTGTGTTCCTGTTCGTGTGCACCATCTTTCAGCCAACCGTCTTGACGTTCGCTGCATTAGTATAATGATACGCAGGCCCACATTCGTGACCACCACAGCATGCCGCGTCAATATCGCAGTGTAAGGCACGAGGCCTGACCAAAAAGTATTCGAACGTCACACAGACGGGAATTTTCCGATCTTATCTGGCCGTACTGCTGCATGTAGTCAAATCAGCAAGTCCTCACTGCAACCATTCAGCCTGAAAAAACCATCCCAAGTAAACAGTACTGTTTGTGTATGTATCAATTTCGCACAAAACTTGAGAAGTGGGAGTCGAAATTTATGAGATGATTAAAACTGCCTTTAGAGATGAGGACGTGAGCTGGACGCATGTTTCTGTGTGGTTACACCGCTTTAAGGATGGGCGCACATTCGTCGAATATTTCGAGCGTTGTGGACGTCCTTCATCGAGCAGTAATGATGAAGTGATAGCAAAAGTGCGTGACTTGGTGACAGCGTGTCGAAGACTCTTAGGGAAGTAGCTATGAAACTAGATATTTCTTTTTGTTCATGCCAGGCTACCCAGTCATTGTCCCTTATGACTTTTTGTTCCTCTGATTTAAGAACACGTAGAAAGGCAAACGATTTGCATATGTGGAAAGGATAAAACTTAATGCGACAAAGCAACATTTAGGCATCCCTAAAACGAAGTGCAGGACGTACTTTCAGCAATGGAAGAGCCGCTGGAATAAGTGTATACAATCAGAAGGGGTCTACTTCGAAGGCGATTTAGTCAGTAATCAAGGTACTTTTAATATTGTTTCACATCATCAGTCCGAATACCCTTTGACCAGGTCTCCTACAGTAGCAGCTTCTAGCACGAATAATTGCTCAAGACACACCTCATAGTACGTAAATAACGCATTTTTGTCAGTCTAGAACATTTTGTAAGAGAAGCCATGAGGAATGAAGACAAAGTTTCTGACGATTCAGAAGGACGGGTTTCGTCTGCACACACATGATAGAAGAAATCAGTTCTTGGCTCAGGCCTTATGAACTATAAATTTGCTGTTTACAGAAACATGGACGTCAGTTCAGCTGGCTATAAACTGGTTCGTCTTTTCCAACGAGCTGTAGCATTGGTTCCCAAACTGCAGTTGATCCACCGCCTTCCGCTACAGAAATCGTGTAATACACGTCTTTGATTGATAGAATTTCTTAGTGTACATTTCTGTCACAGTCTGTTATGTGAAGTCCATTCCTAAGACGGGGCCATAATATAATACGACATTTTCGGCTAGTATTGTTTTTTCTGCCAATCCCAGTGGCCGCGCGGTCTAAGGCGTAGGTCTGCGGTCGAGCGCTTGCTGGGATCGTGGGTTCGAATCTCACCGGGGGCATGGATGTTTGTGTGTTGTGGGTATTTGTGTTGTCAGGTAGAGGTCTCTGCGACGAGCCGATCCCTCGTCCAGAGGTGTCCTACCGACTGTGGTGTGTGAGTGTGATCAAGTGAAAAACAACAAACTTCAACACCTGCTGTGAGTAAGTAGAAGAGGTAAGGACTACGGAACGAAACGAATTGTTTTTCCTAGATCAAAAGGTGGCATTAACCCTTTAAAGACGAAGCGTATCTGTTTTGTATAAGGACTCAGTGCGTACCGCGCTGTAAACACTCTCCACTTCGGTTATAAAAACCAATCTCTTAATGTTTTATAAGGCAAAAGTTGCTGTTTGTTCTGAGATCCGTACAAAACACATAAACGCAATGTGGGCATCACGTAGAATTTTTTAATGTTAAACCTGGTGGTACGTAAAGTTACCGCTAGGCTTTAAAAGGTTAAACTAAAAGTTTCATGGTGTTGCGCGGAGAGCGGTATGGCGCTGGTCTGTTCCGCGAAGTGAGTTTATGAACCAGTAAGCAATAGAATCGTTCTTTTCCACGAAATAAGTTTGGCAACAAGCGAACTATAGAATCGAAAGCGTCAAGAAAGCCGTACGCCATGAAGGCGTGTGGAGGAGTGAAGGTAAAACTCACCTCTGGTAAATGTAATTTCAGCGCGATGATCTAGCGAACCCACACATGTCGTGTCCATTGGTTATGTGGCGGTAGTAGGAGTGTTTACAGGAATGGTCTGGCTGGAGGAATAATCCCCAATTTGGAATTTCCAAAAATTCCAAGGTCTTGGCAGTGTTATCGGCTGTCTTGATTGACTGTGTGCTTTGCCCACCTGACAGCCCCTCCAGGCCAGCCTTTCCCAACTTATGGTCCTTGAAGTTCCTGCTGAATGTATCTTGTTTGACTGTATTCTTTTGTGTGTTCAATGTGTTTTCTTTATTGTGATGATGTTTGTTTATAATTTTTGCATATTGTACAAATTTGTCGTTGTGAATATCGGTCCGTTTCTTCCTTTTGAGGGTATTCTGAATGGATTAAGATGTCCCCTTAATAGGCTACCGGCCTTTGGAAAGTGACTACAACCCGTAGAGAGAATTGGTACAGTCAGGATACCCGAACAAGCACTGAAATATAGACCAAAGGCGAAAGAACCGTACGACGCCCGAGGAAAAGATGGAAGGACCAGCTTCACCTTGAGGGATAAAGAACAGGCACTACGCCTAACATTTCACAGCTTATGATGACGATGACGATGATGATGATGATGATGACGACAAACTTGTCACGTACAGAAATACTGAAAACAGTTCTCGCAACGAAAGTTGAAAGCACTAACGGACAGAAGAATGGAAAAACGTGTCTAATATATATACATATATATTCTCGTTTGAGATTTCACACTTATGGTATTAATTACAGTTTTATTCCAGTTTTAATTGATACCTGCATGTATTGTAGCTATTCGTCTAAGTTGTGTCTGTTGTGTTTTTATAAAAACATCAATTACTAGAACTTAAACATTTTTCCGTGTATTGGGATTCAATTATTTGTATCGGTATCCTAATTTTGTTAAAGGTTGTTGTGTGGTTCTGAGTTGGAACGCGTGAGACGTGTCTCTCTTCTTTTGTTGCTTTTACTTCATGTATCCGATGACGAAGTTTCTGTTTACTCTAGATATTACTTCTGGATATTTTGTTTTTATATTTTCTTCTAATCTTCTACATTGTTAAATCATTTCCTTTGATGGTAATCGGATATATTTTGGGTGTAGTCTTCTCTTTGTATACACCTCGTGTCATTAACACTAGCGTCATCTCAAGGCTGACTGTTTATGTCTCCTTATAACACGGAAATACCGGTAAATGACCATTGTTTAGAAAACTTGACACATTTCAGATATGTAGGAACGAGAATAGTATGCGGTAATCACATTCGCGAAGTTAAGCATACCTTAAATTCGGGGAATATTTCATATCATTCAGTTTGGAATATTCTCCTCTTCATGCCTCTGCACTTGAAGTCTGCTTCAGTACAAAATTTCGAGAAGGATATGTGGGATTGAGAAAAACAAAGACAAGAACATTGAGGAACTTCCTTAATGAGGCTTTTCATAGTTTGTGCTCTTCCCCAGTGGCCAAAAACAAACTATTCAGTCGCTAAAGTAAAAAGAGAAGCTCATTGATAGTTATTACGCAGAAATCTGTACAATTGGTGTAAGACATGTAATACGAGGTTAATGAGTTTTTTTTCGGACGGAACATATTAGTTGAGAAAGACTGCTGTAAGCCAAAACCAGAAAGCATCTGCCAAGTGCTGTTCGTAAGTGTAAATTAACCCTTTAAAGACGAAGCGTATCTGTTTTATTTAAGGACTCAGTGCGTACCGCGCTGTGAACACTCTCCACTTCGGTTATAAAAACCAGTCTCTTAATGTTTTATAAGGCAAAAGTTGCTGTTTGTTCTGAGATCCGTACAAAACACATAAACGCAATGTGGGCACCACGTAGAATTTTTTAATGTTAAACCTGGTCGTACGTAAAGTTACCGCTAGGCTTTAAAGAGTTAATTTCTGCTGTACGAATATCCGCTCCCTTTACTGCATCTTCCGCTCCCCTTCTTCCCGAAATCCTTGTGCTACCTAAGACAGCGAAACATTCTTCCCCTCCTAGAGTCAGCATCCATCAAGATCCACTTGCCTGTGCCCCTAGACACGGAAGAGCAAGTGCTTTGTGTGCAGCTTCTTGCTGAGGTGGCCTGACCACTCGTTTCGGTGTTGACTGTGTTTCTTCCACCAGCTGATAGCAATTTCTGTCAGTAGCAGTGCCACAGAAGTAGCCACGCCTCCCGACAGGATCGTTAGTAGCGGCGATATCTGGCCAACACTGACGCTGGTCCACGTGTTCTCTGTCACGGGCACGTGGGCTGGCCATGAGTCCAACTTGTGTTTGCGCAGCACACCGCCAGACCGCAGCATCGAGATTCTGTGGAAGAGGGATATCGTTTAGCCGTCGTTCCGGAACTTGTGTCGGGCTATGTCGGACATCTTAAAACTACAACCAAAGAAAGGCAGGAGTGACTAAGAGATAATGTAGCTAAAAGAAGCTGGCTTGTGCATTTTGTCAAAAATTTCCCTCGTTTTATGAAACAGCAAAGTTAATTGCCGTGTCAAGAACGTGCCACTATCCCTGCCCTGAGCCATAGCAGTCCAGCCCACATCTTCTCATCCTAATTCAACGCCAGTAATGGGAACACAGATGGCGTAGTCAATAGAGGGTCTAGGCATATGGGGTGGACGACTGATGAAGCGTGGTTCGATTCCCAGCAGTGAAAAATACTTTTTTCTCTATTCGAAAAAGTCCAGGGAGGCTCGGGAACGCCCAGCCTCATGTGCAATGGATACTGGGGCTCTTTCTGTGACCATAAAACGGCCAGAGCGTGAAGTTCACCCCTGACTGTCACAAAGTGCCGACGTTATGAATTCATAGGACTTTTGCCTCCAGTCCATCATATGCATTTATGGCATGCGCAGGAACAATCGTCCCCTACTTTTACTTTCCCATATTAACCCTTTAAAGGCGAAGCGTATCTGTTTTATATAAGGACTCAGTGCGTACCGCGCTGTAAACACACTCCACCTCAGTTATAAAAACCAGTCTCTTAATGTTTTATAAGGTAAAAGTTGCTGTTTGTTCTGAGATCCGTACAAAACACATAAACGCAATGTGGGCACCATGTAGAATTTTTTAGTGTTAAACCTGGTGGTACGTAAAGTTACCGCTAGGCTTTAAGAGGTTAATATTATCGTCATATTTACGCTGTCGCTTCCCAGAGGTGTATTTCCTTCACAATGTTTAGAGAGTGCCTTCATGTTTATTTAGGCATTCGTTTTCGTGATGTGTTCGTGTTTCGTCACCAAAGCAGCTAGTACTTGGGAAGGCGCTAACGTATCCACATTTTATTCACAAACAAATTAAGAGTTGATTAAATAGGGAAAGTTTAGCTACCTGTCGCTCTGAGAATATTGTCGCTTTCTGCCTGCTGTGTAAAGAGAATTTTAAACATACAAATCTTTAATTTTGTCTGTTATTGTGTATGGTTTCGAAACTTGGTCTCTCTGGTTAAGGCAAACACAAAGACAGGTTACTGGGGAACAGGATGCTGAGGAAAATACCAAGCTGAAGGAAGTGAAAGGGGACTAAAGAAATTTGCATGGTTAGAAGCTTTATACAGTGTTTTGTACCCTTGCCGAACATTATTAGGTTGATAATTTAAATTAGGATAAATTTTGGGAAGCATGAAGCACGCATGGGAGAAAAGAGAAGAAATGTCGGTTGGAAAACATAGAGGAAAGAGAGTTCTTAGAAGATCTAGACTTAGATGGGAAAGTACGATAGAAATTATCTTAAAAAATAGGATGGAAGACTGTGGATTTCATTCATTTGGCCCTAAAGTGGGACCAGTACGGGCTGTTGTGAACACGGCAGAGAATCTTCGGGTTATTTGCTTCGGGTTATGGACTCTGATCAATGGCGTTAGTAAGTTCTTGTGAAATACTGATACCGATTTTGCGTTCGGAGGAATTCTATTTTTTCCAGGAACCAAAATGTACGTGCTACTAGAAACAAATACTTACTGGTGGTTAATTAAACGCCTGTAAGGACTGCTGTCAGTGAGAATCATCGCCAAATTGCGAGTATAACTGTAGGTTAAGGAGGCTGTACTGCAATCCACCGTGTCTCCTACTTCTTTCACGGCCTCTATGCTCGTCCAGAAGGCGTACTTGCTGGCGCAGACACGCTGCATTCCTTCCAAGCTTGTATTCACAATATTCTTGGGGTTCGTGATTCTGTTATATATTTCGCCCGTGATCTCGTGCTCTTTATCCTGCAGAATGGAGCATAACGTTATTTAGAGGTCACAGTCATTTCCTAAAATTTAATCCATTGGCATTGGAACGTTTTGATGACGGCCACGCTGGATGGCGTCATTTACATTTTGCGGCTGTGAAAAGTCACCGAATAACACGCAAATCAGGAATTCTTCACTTACTGAACAACTAAAGTAACGTGTGTAAGGCACGAATGTTTCGACAGGCATGAGGAATTTGTATTCGTACGTTTCAACTAAGTTACACAATTAAATGGAGCAGAAAAATCTAGATAATTTTATTTTTCATAGCGCGAGAGCCCCTAGTGGGCAGGGCTTCCTCATTGTCGAGGTTTCACCATCACACTCAGACACGACGCACTCGCTATGTCTGCTCTGCATGAGTGATCAGCCTGACGCAGAGACCTCTACCTGACAACACACAACACTCCATGCTCCCTGTGGGATTCAAACCCGCAAACCCAGCAAGCGAACGGCCGCAAACTCACGTCTTATACAGCGCGGCCACTGGGATCGGCTACTGATTCTTCTTTCCTTTCCTGTGGCGCGACAGCCCAAATCGGGCCTAGGCCGCCTCCTTTTGGAGGTGTCTAGATCACATTCAGACACACTACATTCGGTAGGCCTCCTCTGAACGAGTTATCAGCCTGATGCAGCGACCTCTACTTGACACACAACACTCACAAGAGGCAGACATCCATGCCCCCGACGGGGTTCGAACCCACAATTCCAGCAACCGAACGGCCACACACCCACGCCTTAGACCGCGCGGCCACTGGGATCGGCTCCTGATTTCTTTGGCGTCACCAATACTAATTTTCTTTAGAGTTTGACTTCTCGACCAGTCTCTGTGTTGACAGTCGGGTAATGTCTGTAGCGAAGTTTTTCGGTAGCATCTAGTTCCTACCTTCACTTGGTAGACTAAGCCGAAAGATTACTCATTTGTACCAGTTATAATCTTAATACACGCCATATAAATAAAAAGCATGATTATTTTTTTGTAGACACGTTGACATTCCTGCGGAACTCTTAACTGTGATATCGTTCCATCAGTCTATTCGAAATCTGTCTGTACAGTTACTTGTATAAGAACCCGAGAGTAGCTGACACGTTTTTATATTTTGCATTGAAGAATTCTACGAAATATTTTCGGGACATCTCAGTTTTCATTTAGATAGGACAACTTTAATGACCACCTTAGTAAAAGAGGATTACTCTTATAGGCTATTCCAATCACGCTTAAGAAAACCTGTACAAACCCTTAGCGTCACGCTAGAGAACCGGGAAAACTGAAAGTGTCGGGGGTACTTGGTTTCCTTTTCGGCACTCGCACCATTTAATCGAAGAGTTCAAATTACAGAGGATCAGATCCTAGTGGCCGCGCGGCCTAAGGCGTAGACCTTCAGCCGAGCGCTTGCTGGAATTGTGGGTTCGAATTTGACCGGGGGCGTGGATGTCTGTCTCTTGTGAGTGTTGCGTGTTGTCAAGTAGAGGTCTCTGCGACGGACTGATCAGTCTTCCAGAGGAGTCCTACCGAGTGCGGTGTGTCTGAGTGTTTTCGTTAAGCCTCGACAATGAAGAGGCCCTGGCCCCACTAGGCCTATCACGCCTATGAAAAAAAGTTACAGAGGAGAGGTAGACATAGTTTTTCCAAACCTTCCGACCGATATATCAAGGGTCCGGAGCTGTAGTCCGAATCGGGCTGTAGCCACCAAAGTGAACACTACGAATAACATGACGATAAAAGGGTATGGAAATTGAGTGGACTTTTTAAAAATTAAAATTACTTCGTATTATATATAAAAATTCAGTTTTTGCTTGGCAGCAGGCAATTCTTCCAGTAGTAAAAATAATCCGTGAATGTTTATAGTCAAAGAGTCGCTGTTTGTTGTAAGAATCATATATCACATTAACAACAGATGGTACCTCAGTAGCACTCACTGTTCTTTAAAATGGTTAAATTGGCCTGGCTTGCTGACGTCCATTTCTGTAAACGGAAAGCGAATATACTGTTGAGTTGGGTGGCCGGAAGATGACTGCCATTTGTGGAGACAGTGTACGTGCATTTGACCAGAATTTTGACGTTTGATGTGAAGTTGAAATTCCATTTTCAGATTCCAACTCTGTGTATTAAAAGCTCACCAGCTATTAAGTTTGTAGTAGTCCTATAAATATTCGAACATGTGGGCTTGCAGGAGAGCTGTGTTAGTGCTTCATGAGAACACGTGACATTTCTATGACTAGAGTTTGTTTGGCCAACCTCTGTCAAAGGCAGAGACTTAACGAATCACATGAGCATGAAGGACGATATTTTGTTTTTTGTGAAATACTATGGTGATTCCTGTTTCTGAAGAAAGCATACATGTTCTTTATGTGTTGGTTCGTTGCCTGTTAGGGCAGTAGACTGTATTTTTGAATATATTATGTGCCCGAACCAGCAAAGCAGGATAGAGTGGAAGTTCCTTAGAAGCCTGAAGCACTGTCCATTGCATCTCGTGACGGGCTGTAGGACGCTGGTGAGTGCAGGTATAATAGCTTATTTGGTCTTTTGCATAACCATGCTGGCCACTTCTAACTTTCTTTCTTCATTATACTAGCTTGTTTCAGCTTAGTGTTCTTCACTTTATTGATACCTATACATTTTTAGCACAAAATGATCGTATAATTACGCCTGTCTTTCTCGTTCACCATTCAAGCCCCTTTTGGATTTCGTTACAATTTGTTGTTGGGATTCTACTCAAATTGTTGTGGCCGAGTTCAGTTTTGAGGCATCAAAAATTCTAATTCTAACTATACGGAAATCGAAACGTACGTAAAAGATATAAAATATATTTGTGACTTTTATTCCTCGACGTGGTATCCGTGCCGTTCTAATGAATTGAGAAAATTTATTTATTATTTTCCATACAACAAATTAAGAACACTAGAAGCAAGACCTAAGGCAATTGAAAGGACGTTTAGAATATGCAGTTTATATTATAAACAACAGATGTACAAGAAAGAAACAAATGAGAGAGTCAAAAATATTTTGTCAGCGGAGAGGAAGGCAAAATGTTATGCATGCAAATGCAGTAAGGCAGGAGATACAATTTAAGAAAAAAAATCAGATGATTGGAATGAAATATTTGAAATATTTACTGCAGAAATAACATTGGTGGGGGGGGGGGGGGTATGCAGGCTACCTAAAGAGTAAATGCCGAGTACGAGTCATCCTCTGTTACGTATTGTGAAGATACAGTAACTCGTAGGGGAGGGCTGAAGGAATCCTGAATGTCGCGAAATTTACATTTTCAGATGGGTGTACGGACGTACAAGCGTTTATCGTAGCCAAATATTTACAAATCTTTTCGTACAGTAACAGACAAATAGGCCCAGTACACTGTAATGTAATGTCATGTCACGTGGATGTTGTTTAAAAAAGTGACGTAACTTGGAGGATCCTCTTATCATGTAGCGTCTTTGCCGAAATTATAGTCCTTTAGTTTCCACATAAGAAACATGGGACAGTAAGAATCATCACAACTAGCAAGGAAGTGAAGTTGCATTACTGTATGAATAACAGAGAAGTGACTGCTATAGAGTGATAAGCAGCAAAGAATAATTGTCCAATAAAAACAACAACAAAAAACAAAAATAATTTTAAATATGTGCAGATAATAAGTGTTATTGTACACATTTTTTGTAACACCTATTTGAAATTAGTTTCTATATAGCCCTTATTTAAGTAAAGACAAGAACAAGGTTCTGGGTGGCTGCAAATCTGTAACATGTTTGCTCTACAGTAACTTTGTTATTTGCCAGTGAGGAAGAAGAGACATTCGAAATGCTACCTAATAGAAAAAAAACACTCACTGTTATTTTGTTTCGTTTAGTGAGGGACAGGGAGCAACACCGAGAGAATGGTGAAATGTAGCATTCTGCGAACAGGCAGACATAAAGCATTTTGTTGGATGCAGATCCCTCCACTGCCGTGAATATTAATTTCCTGCCAACATTATTACCGTCATAACGGCCTTGCGAACTTCTGAGGCAGGACTTTTATAATAGGTCCTATGCATGCCATGACGTGATACGTGGGAAAGGAGGTATCGCTCCTTACATTCCTAACCTCTAATCTAGGTGGTATTGAGTTGTTAGCTTCATGACCCGGCCGCTTTACTCGCGGTATTCATTAAATGCCTATTGGTTGGTCCAGAGTCAGTCTAAACATTTCAGAGAATAAATTCTCTTGCTCCTGCCGAGGATGGAACCACAAAACCTCCGACTCGTCCAGCCCATAGCCTAGACTGGGCTCAGCTTTAATGTAGGGGCCTAAAGAAAATAAACGCGCAATTTCTGTTGAGGCAATTTCTTTTGTGGAATGTAAAACTGAATTATCGCGGCTGTCACATTTCGCGGGGTAAATAATACAGTATGCCGATCCCAGTGGCCGCGCCGTATAAGGCGTGGGTCTGAGGCCGCTCACTTGCTGGAACTGTGGGTTCGAATCCTTCGGGGGAATGGATGTCTGTCTCTTGTGAGTGTTGTCAGGTAAGGTCTCTGCGTTGGGGCTGATCACTCGTCCAGAGGAGTGCCACCGCGTGCGGTGTGTCTCACTAAGTGTGATCCTCAAGCCTGGATAATGAGGAGGCCCTGGCCCAGCAGGGGCTGTGGCGCGATTCGCAAAAAAGAAAATATGCACCATTAGAATAGGTCTGTGAATTATGTTGGGAAATGCATCATAAACATACCCGGGAGTTACGCGTGACATGAAAAGGGGTTAAAACTTAAGAGTTGCGAACATGGTGTACATGTGAAACACTGAGGTTCTGTCTAAGAAATGTAAGAGCTGGAATCAGGAATAGCGGAAACTGTGCAAAGCTACGCGTGACTTAGTTGTGTAACTATTAGTTTGTATTTATTCTTTTACATCGCGTTACAGCCCAACTCGGGACTTAGGCCGCCTCATTGTTGAGGTATCCAGATCACACACACACACACACACACACACACACACACACACACACACAGCCGGTAGGACTCCCCTGAACGAGTGATCAGCTCGTCGCGGAGACCGCTACCTACACAACAAACACAAGAGGCGAACATTCATGCCTTCGGCGTGATTTAACCCTTTAAAGACGAAGCTTATCTGTTTTATACAAGGACTCAGTGCGTACCGCGCTGTAAACACTCTCCACTTCGGTTATAAAAACCAGTCTCTTAATGTTTTATAAGGCAAAAGTTGCTGTTTGTTCTGAGATCCGTACAAAACACATAAACGCAATGTGGGCACCACGTAGAATTTTTTAATGTTAAACCTGGTAGTGCGTAAAGTTACCGCTAGGCTTTAAAAGGTTAAATTCGCGATCTCAGCAGTCTAGCGGCTTCTGACCTACGCCTTACAGACCGCACCGCCACCGGGATCGGCGCCTCATCAGTCAGGCAGAAGCATTTGAAAGTGGGCGTCGCAGATTGTTTCCAGAGCTTTCTGTTCTGCAACAGCAGGACACCTGGCTGTAGCCTTACGTGTTCGATGATCCTAAGGTACTCGCGCAGTAGTCCCACGTCGTAAGTGCGATCTGCGACGAGCGCCTCCAGCGTCTTCAGTGGCGGCTCTTTGCTCTGGATTGTTAGGAAGGAGATCAGAGTAGCAGAGTACGCGGCCAAAACCACTACCGCCGTGACGTAGCCTAGCCAGTACACCAGCCGACATGCGCAGGATCTGGGCGTGACGTCGTGACCTGCAGAAATTTATAATTTGCAATCTCGCTATTAACATCCCGTGTCATATTATTTGCCCATTGGAATAAACGTATCATCAAAAAACCTAAAAATCAAAATTAGTGAATACCAAAGTTTCTGAGGAACATTCTGCCTCAACCTTGAGCAGAATTTTTCGTTGGTGGGGGCTGACGCTGAGGCTATATATAATTCGTGCTTGATTTTAGAAATTGTTTTATAAAATTCATGTCATAAACATAACTATGTGTTTCATGACTCACTCGTCCAATTTAAATCACAGGGTCTAACCTTCTTGTTTTTATTTTTAATGTCATGTGTGGTTTATGGCACTCGGTTGCCTTCTGTACACACCACCGATTTGTCACACAGGGACACAGTTCGCGTTGGATCGAGGACTACAGTAGATGTTTGAATGTATACTGCCACAACTCGTAGCTTCATTTCTAATTATATTTTATATACTTTAAATATATTTTAAATGTGTTATGATTTGTGCACAATGGAGATTTCACGTGTTTTGTACATATAATAACCGGTATTAGCAGCCAACTGTACCGAAAGGTATGAAATTTATAAATGTAGTCCAGTAGACTTTACTGGGTTCTAAGCTTGACGTGTGCTGCCTGAAGGTGGCATTGTCATGCCGAAACATGTCGGAGTAAAGCGACTGTAATACCACGTATTGCGAGTGCATTTAGTCGGTATATTAAGTGACAAATATTAAATAAACATTATGGCTGCATACCTTGTTGACAGAACATGCTGAAAACGTAGAATGTCGATATAAAGAAATTGTACTGCTCCGGTATCTCGTACTGCGGGTAGGCTAAGCGTCGCCCCACATATTGGAACAGAGACAGGCAACTGGCGATTACCAGAATGCAGCCGATGAGCCCGAGCCACAGCGAGGGCTGAAATGGTCCGAAGAAATGGTTCCACGCCATGTCCTCGTTGGCAGCTGCTTTCAGCGCTATCATGAATCTGCAGAAACACCCAGTGTCACTCCTTTGAGATTTCATGCCCCAATTAACTTGCAGTGTAAGTCACTTCTTCAGAAGCTGAGAGTTACTTAAATGATTAAGAGATGTCCTGCCTTTATGAAACCTAAAAGTTTCATATATTGAACACTGAGACCCGCCATTGCATTCTGTACTAAGCCAGTTGAGTCCAATCCATCCTATGTCACTCTATTTTCCTACGATTTATTTTAATACTGTCCTTCAATTTGCAGCTGGATTTCCCAAGTATGATCCCACCGAGTTTTCTAGGTGTCTCTCATTTTCCACGTGTCTGCTGCAAGCCCCGCTCATGGCATCCTTCCTGACTTGATCGTCCTAATAATTCGTTAGCTGAAGAGTGCAAACTATGAAGCTCCTCCTCATGCAGTTTTCACCATTCTCCTGTCAGTCCGTCTGCATGCTAGGTATCACACGAATCAGTTGGCATTGTTATAAATGTAACTGTTGCTCCTACATCTCAGAATTTTTTGACGTAGAATACGTCTTTTTTCGCAGGCAGTATGGGGGGTCGTTCCGGGAAATCGAGCGTAGCGAAAGTAGGATAGATTTCAAACGCTTACAGCTACGTGTACAATAGTCGGAGGCACATGGCAACAGTATCAAGTGATAGACTACAGATGTACGCGTCATACTTAACTGCGACTTATTGCGAGCTTGATCTTGCGACGGCGGCGGCATGCGTAAGCGCGCGAGGCATAAATGACGCTATTCCGCGCCATTGCAGCAGTCATTACTCAGCTTTCGGAGAGGGCTCACGCGTGTTTAACCACTCAAACGATTCCTAATAACGAGTTATACAATACTAAAGTGCAAAAACAGTGAACTCATAAACATAACACGGTGCAAAAGTGGAAAAAGTGACAACAGTTTCGACCTAACTTCGAAATGTCGCAAGATTTGCAAAGAAAATATGTAAAATGATATGAGATTCGGGTGTTGGAAGAAACAAGACAAAATGAGGGGCCATTGAACGGCGCCGAGCGAGCACGGCGCTGGAGATAGCGTTGCAAAGCTGCTGCGCGCGGCGTCAGCGTCGGCGCTAGCACTTCCACCGCTTAGCCGGCGGTGCCTATGGATGTTAACGACAGGGATTCGGTCGACGATGTCGTATCCTCATCACAGGAGTCGGGTTTCACCAAAATTACAATGGTCGCAGACGATATGAGTCGAGAACCGAGTGCTGGAGCGCGCGTAAGCGCTGCATCGGAGGCCGCAGTGACCACAGAGCCACAGTACGGGCGGGCGGCCGACTCATATCACAGACCGCTGTTGGCAATTTGTAAAAACAAATGAAATTCCTCGAAAGAAATGGGATTCATTGCTAACCATTGTTTCATTACTACACACAAACGACGCTGTCACAAAGCGACACTGACGTGTTCTACGTAACGGATGTGTCCCCGACAGTGCCCTGCCCGGATTTTTTTCTCAGATATCCGCACTCTCTTTTTCTTGCAGGGTAAGAGGCTAGTTTCTACAGGCAAAACTGTAGTGTGTGATTAATTTAACCTTCTGGTTTTCGTAAAGAAGACGGGAAGTAAATTTTCTGAACAGAGCGGTAACAAGCGTTCCCTGAAATTAATCTATTTTAAGTTTTTCGTGAAAGAGATCTGAGCTCTTCTGTGATATTACGCAGAGTAGAGTGGTAATTCTCTACCGACGTTTTGGGACAACCTATATGTTGTTCCGAAACCTTGCAAAGACTTCTTAGAGAGGAAAACTTAAAACGAAGTTGACTCTTAGGAACCCATGTGTGACAATGTGCAATGGTTTTAGCTGACTCAGTCCAATATTCAGCGAAGGATGTTTGCTGCAATACAGTGGCTCGGTTAAGTGTGTGACAGGGCCTTCACAACAGAGACCTGATTCACTTACTGGCTCCTGTGCATAAGGTACGTGTAGTCCACCAGTCTGGCTCGGTCGCTCTCGCAGCGAAAAGCTGCCACAGCAATGTCGTACATTCCTCCGTGCACATCGTCCACCATTTTGGTGAAAGGATCCATTTTGTTGTTGTTTATATCCTGTTCCACGTAAGTGAAGTTGGTGCTGCAAATACAGATATAATCATTTAAGGATCCTGCATGGTAAGAATAATATTTTAACCCTTAAAGTGACTCCTGGGTGCAGGTTCTGCCATTAAAGTTGTAATTCCGCCCGTTAAGACACTAATTTTATGCTTTCAAAGAGCCTGACGTTTCATTACGTTTTTCACTTAAGGTTGTCTTTGTGCCCACTGCTGAGAAGTTAGTTTCGGTGCTCATTTTTGAACGTTTCTAAGGTTCGATTATTGTCCTCCCATGCGTGCGTAGGTCATTCACAATCCCATTTGCCTTGACGTTTCACACTTACAATTAATCAGGATAGGTGATCTCTGGGTCGATCTCAGCTGTCTGTGATTTCGGCCCTATCGTTATTGAGAGGGAATTTATAATTTTTCATTTTCAATTATAAAGTGTCGTACGTATTTCTCGAAATTTTATTTTAACGAAGGCCTCTACTACATAATTAGTCACCTAATAAATAATGAGATAATATATGCATCTTTTTAGCAATTTTCCTTTTGCAAGGAATACTATCATTAAACAAAAAATGAATGTAGCAAGGTCTCTTTTAGACGCTATTAAAACCAAACAACTTCAATGGTATGGACATGTCCAAAGAATGGAAAAGGGGAGATTGCCAAAAGAAGTTATGAAATGGCATCCACAAGGAAGAAGAAAACGAGGTAGATCCAAACTTACCTGGGCGGAAGGGATTAGAGGACTGATGGGGGAAAAGGGATTAATGGAAGAAGACTGGGATGACAAAAGCAACTGGAGGAAGAAGATAATATAATTGTCAAATGGGCGCAGGAAGATGTGGAAACATTTACAACCTGCTAAATAAATATATGCCTCTTTGTGAAAGGGACAGAAAAGTTCCCTGCCTTTTTACGTGTCACAGCAACTCACCTGAAACGGAGTTTCTCCTCAAAGACTTTCCAAACACGGAAAAAGAGACCCCCTGTCACGGTGGTAGAACCGTTGGAATTCTTTGCAGCTGCGACGTATGGCATGTCCTAGCAAACATTCGTCATTAAAATTTAAACGTGCAGTAGGAGAGTTTAGAAACTTTATTAATAGGCTACCTAAGAATATCAGTGTCGTTTTTCTTAAAGACGAGGTGGGGTCTAACTTATCTGAAAAGTACTAATTCATCTTTATGTTGCGTTCCCAAAAATAATGACACAACTACTTGTCTCGTCATATCTGCCCACCCGTCAGTCCGTCCGTCCGTCCTTGTATTCGCCGTAGGCCCAGCCGCGTCCAAGTTACAGGAACGAGGACCGCTTTCAGTGAAGTCCGGTGCGATGAATGTGCACCAAATATAGTAGAGTAATTTACGTTTAGTTAATTCGATTTATTTTAGGACCTGTGTCATTGTCTGGGTGTAATGTTGGAGTCATCTGAGATATTTGAATGAAATTTGATGTAACAGAATTTCTTTTTAAGTATGTGTAAGTTCAACTTATTTTATTTCATTTTAAGGGTAAATTTAGTGAAAGGCTTAACTAAATAAGTCTAACTCGTTTATAACGTCATAAAAGGGACTGAATACCTTGTGTCGTAATAAATGAGTGTTGTTATAACTTAGGAGTGTAATGTTGTGGTTAACAGTGAGGAATTAATTGGTACCGCAGAATATCTGACGCCATAAACGAGTTGTCGCATTAACCGATATCGTTATAACCGGGTTTGACTGTACTTACGTAAGATATATTTTGACGCTGGACAGGTTTCGATAAGAATTTCTTACTCGACAGTTATGTGTACGAATATTTCCACGCAGGACTATTAATTAGATTGATTCCCTTCCGTTTAAATCAACTATTGTACTCCACATTAATCAGTAGCACATATTTTCTTGAAAATGGGTCAAATTACTGTATTTAAATATTTGTGCATTATAAAAATCCGAAATAAAATAAACCTTTCTTTCGTTTGTTAAATATTTTAGACATCTTCTAAATGTTTTTGATTGTTAATTGTATGTGCATATAGAATAGTTCTATGCATCATAAAACTGTACTTTTTATATGTATCGTGGCCAGTTGATGTAAAGTATCAATTTTAAAATTAACATAATGTTATAACATCAAAATTATTAGGTTATGCCTGTGTCTGTGACAATATTTTGGGTGGTTCTTCTACGACGTGTTTGAGGCGGCCACAGCGTTATTTGTAATTAGTAATTCACAATAATAATATCTATTATGTGATAGAAAATTCCGACTCTCTATGGTTTAGTGCCATCAAAAGACAGTGGATGCGATATGGCTTTAAGTTGCAACGTGTAGGTGCAGACGGTGTCATGAAGGGGCTGAGACAAGCCTACTTCAGTCGTAGCAGCTTCCATGATGAGTCCCTGCAAGTTGTTTCTCCTGTTATAGAAGGTTATATCCGTAGCACTCAATTCGTTGTTTCTGGCACTAACGGTGCCAAACGCATGCTCCTGCAATGGATAACCTCTTCTCACTCGGTACACTTCCGTCAGTTGGACGTCATCTTCCTGCCGATGTGCCACAAATAATTCACTGTCAACTGGCACATCAATATCAGTAAAGAATTGATCGATTTCTGTTTGCATATTCATGAGCAACAGCCATATTGAACCTGCGAAATCTGTTTGTACCGCCATCTGGAATGCAATACACAAGAAAGTTATCGGCTTGCTGACAAACTGACACGTCACTATCAGAAACTGAACCACAAATTTCAGTTACAATCACAACAAACCAACAATTATAGAGCCATAAATCTGTTTGCTTCGCCATTCATAAGAAAGTGATAAGCAACATCGTTATCTGTTACCACTCCCAACGTAGTCTTTGCTGGACAAGTTGGACATTTCTGACATCTCAGAAGACCACTAGTGACTTCTCTGTGTGTTGTTTAACACCTGTAATTCTGTACTGTACATGTCAATCATTAACACTCTCGCACTTTAAAAGTACGGGTTATGAGGTTTTCTCGGCAGTGTAGCTGGAGATTCCGTGCTTCGGATTATGAAGCTGCATTTACATTCAAGGGTTAATAAGTCCTAGGTTCTAGGGTTAATGGGCTGCAGGTTCTAGGACCTGTAACTCCGTAAGGCGTTTTCATGTTCCAGCAGAACGGAACCCTCAAACTCCATAAACCACATACACAATTTAAAATTTAATGTAACATAATTCAACAACAACAACAACAACAACAACAACAACAACAACAACAACAACGCCGGCATGAGTTATAAATGTCTTTAATCGAGATAATCTACAAAGCAAGGGATAAGAAATTTTGTATGGAGATATATCATAAAGAGGTCAACAGACTTTGTTAGCGTTATAAATCATAGATGTGGTGACGGTGCAAACCGGTAAGGTTATTTGTGAAAAATTAAATACAGCCGGATTCTGTACTAGACAAAATTGTACAATAAATTGTCATTAATTTGTATGACTGTTTAATTTAGATTAAGTATCTTTTAGGTTTACGCCAAGCCTATAGCTTTTAGTGTTTGACGGAAAGTAGGCTTCATAAATTCTTCCCAGAACTCCTTTGGAATTCTGGATACATTTTTTTCTGAGACATGACATACACTGTGTCGCGTCAAGTGACAAAGTAGGTGGTGGAAAAGTGCATGCCTGTTGTCTCAACACTAAGAAGGTATTTTATTGCATTTCTCAGTTAGCACCGTATCACGAGGAATTGTTTGGTTAGTCTACTGCATAATGTGAGGTAGGAAGATGGTTATGAATATTGAGTAAGGACTGATTAGGGAACAACAATACATGTCCCAGCGTTCGCTTACGGGGACTAATGAAAACCACAAAAAACAGACATATGCCTGGTGCTCCTACCGAAATTCGAATTTTGTACAGCCTACGTACAGGGTTGGTGAGGAAATCATCAGCTTGATGAATTAGGATCTTTGGTGAGCAACAAAGTAAATCATTTTTTCATATTGTGCAAAAGCGTGTAAACTCTCTTACTGGTTGCGACTCGTACATACGTACATAACAAATTTCCACAGTGTAATATTTTTCCTTCAAGCCTGATAAACACTGAGGAGATAGGAGATGGATTCCTTGCATCTATGAAAGAGGAAGAATTTTTTTCCTGCCCACAAATACTGGCGTGTTACACAGTCCTGAGCCAAATCTTTATAATGCCCAAATTCACAGCCTATGGCAAAATTCGAGATTCTCAGACCGCTCTTGATGAATATTCAGGTCTTTTTAGAACTGGACGCAGTGTCGAATGGTAATCAGGTTCAGGCATAGACCGCTGTCATATGCGCCTACATCATTTGGCTTTTTCTTTTGAGATCTCACCAGTCTTGGATTACGCGGACCCTGACGACACAAGCAGCAAGCTCCTCAAAAACGTCGTTAACTTCTTACCAACTGGCACTGCGCAATATACCGCAACTGTTGAATGTTCACACATTAATCTTGGAGTACATTTCAGTTTGATATGCTTTCACCTGTCTACACGTACGTCAGACTTTTACCCCTGGCCTCTTCGCAACCAAAATTATATACTCATTTTTCATTTACATTTACATGTTGCATTTCTGTGTGTTTGAATTGTACCAGTTGCTTACCTCCTTCAGGGACAGCCTCACTGTTTGATCGTCGGATGTAAAGACATTGACAGGACGGTTTTTCTGACATCTTAAGCGTTCGAGAGGTGCTTCTCCTTTGCCAATATTAAGGGCTGCGCTTGTAGCCCTGCTGCGAGACATTGCCTTGCTAAGACGAACTAGCATCGCTTGGTCTCGTAGCTCTGCAAGTTAACGAAATGCGACTTCCGTAATATTTGCATATCTGCGTGGACAAATATTTTTCCTGCAACTTAGAAATTAAAAGCGTGATAAGGCGATTTTTTGATACAGTATATTTTGTTATGTTTTTTGTGTGAATTATTTTCCTTATTTCTTGAAGAAACATATGCTTACATCGTCATTCAATTTGAAATTCCTGTTCCAATGTTGTATTTATTATTCTGCAAAACTGTTAAAGTGTTTTATTGTTCATTTTATGTTATAATTTACGAAATAATGTTCCGCACAGGTAAGTTATTGTCTGGATGTCACATCTTTTCGTGCTTCTCTCTCATAATACATAACAAAAAAGTTTTATGCACGCCTAGATTTGTCAGTACAATAAAAAACACTAATCACCAACAAATGCACAAAGTGTTTTTTCATCAATTATAACACATTCCTACATGTTTCGACCCTGCTGGGTCATCTTCAGGGAGAACTTTCTGTAGTCGTTACACTAAGGTTGCACTTCACAGTTGAGCGAGAATGTGCTGTTGACTGTGTGCTGAGTTGTTTTTGGAGGCGTGAACTCTCTGCGGTCCCGGCTTGCACTGCCGAACTCAGCACACAGTCAACAGCACATTCTCGCTCAACTGTAAAGTGCAACCTTAGTGTAACGACTACAGAAAGTTCTCCCTGAAGATGACCCAGCAGGGTCGAAACATGTAGGAGTGTGTTACAATTGATGAAAAAACTCTTTGTGCATTTGTTGGTCATTAATGTTTTTTGTATAATATAGTGTACGGACATGGAACACGTTAAATTTGTCATTACAATATTTGACGGCTTGTGGCTTTAATGAGTGCAGTTAAATAATGTAATATTAAAAAGCAAACTTAGTTTATGGTCTAAACTTGTGTTTTCAATCACCATGATTACGGTACATTGATGGAAAGGGTGTGGCCTATTCAATGGGTTCTGTTGCTGTGCATGAACAATTAACGAATTAAATGTTTTCGAAGTGTTGCTGATGAATTAGATTTTCGGAATGTGGCTGAATCTTGCAGAATAATATAAGTTATTTAAAAATATGCATTTTTCATCTGCTTGGTAACGTTCCTCATTATTATCGATAACGCCTTCCAGGTCCAACGACGGAAACCTTACCACATCTGTGAGTTTGTGAGTAAACATGTTGACGGTGTGAACTTAAGATATTATATCGGAAAATGGTAACGTACAAAACTTCTTCTTAAATTGAATCGTTATTAATTAATAATTCTTAACAGTCTCACCGGACTGAAGCAACTGAAGGCACGGATCTACATCCCGCCTGGCTTAATTTTCGCAGTACAAGTTTAATTCTTACTAGCACGTGTAAACATATTTCTTTAAAAATGAGAATTAACGCCTTCATGAGACTTTCAGATCTAAGAGCAGTGGCAGTCCCCACACTGAACATCTGCTGTTGAAGCGATAAATGAAGGTATGTGAAATAATTTAATTTGCCTGAGGTTTACCGTCTGCATGTAGCTACAGAAAAATACAGTAGCCATTTTCATTTTACTCAGTGAGGCTAGGTGCAATGTTTGTAGTAACGCTTAATATTTAGCCCATAAAGGTAAAATAATTGCTTGTAAAGTAACATCTGTATATTTCGGAGTTGCTTTATTTAGCAATGCTATCAGTATGTATAGAAGCGGGCGAAAGGGACAATTTTTAAATTCAAATTTGACTTCACGTCTTTTTAAGCAATAAAGTAATTAAGTGTGTTGTTAAAAATAAGCACCTTTCACGACTTCAATAACAAAAATTAAATATTTTATTGAATGAAATTAATGCGCGGTAAATATCATTAATACACGCTTAAGTAAATCAGTCGGGTTGGCTTAAACGGTCACACTTTCGACCTATATTCTGAAGTACCCGGTTCGAATACTGAGCTTGATACCAACTTACGGCTTTTGTGGTTTGCCTTAGTCTGTCAAGGCAAACTCCGAGACAATCAACATCTTGAATTACCTCGAAACTGCTTTCTTCCTAATTGTTTTTCAATTTTACGGAGAGAGAAACCCTCACGTCTTTCTACGCTTAATAACAGCCGCAGTAGATAAAATGTCGTTAAATAGTCTATGAAACATGTACTGCAACGCTAACAAAAATTCGATAGAGCTGAGAAAGAATGCATTACATTGTTATATTTTACTGTTCTTGAGATATTTGCAGCAATTTAAGTAACAAGTTAGCTTTATGGATCTTTATATTCATGAACTATAGGCTACTGAAATGTGAACTGGACGCATTTGGACAAGTTGAGTAGCAGTAGAACATACTTAGTGTGGGAATTAACGTTTGACACACTCCTGTAGCTCACCGTAATCCGTGCGAACATTAGAATGCAGGAAGAACACGCATCCTGACCGGAAGTATTGCTGCAGACCTACGATGACTGCCGTGGTCTCTGCCAGGGTCAGAGTCGTCTCTGCATGACTGCAACGCAGCGTCACCAGGGCCAACACAATGAGGACCGCGCTCCATGGCGGAGGCCCCATAACTGCAAAGTGCTAAGACAGAAAATAAAACATGTTACGTACCGCAAGTTCTTTGTATGCTGGATACCTAAGGCTACAGACACACACTCAGAATATGTGATTTTTATTGTTTTTCCGCGGCAAAAATGGTTACGCGAACGCGACTCAATATTACACAACACGTACATTGCCTCGCTTGTTTACTGTGTAAGTTTGACCACCTCTATGTGTTGTTAGCACTGAAGACAGGCACTAGTCGGCAGTATTGAATCCAACAGGAAGTCTTCGTTTGGCTTTGGGGATATGTGCCTGTATATCGCAGCTTAGAGTGTAGCGTATTGTCCCGCCACAGTTAGTGAAAGCACGCGCAGTGTGGTCCTCAGCTGCCCTAGCCCCTTCCTTATCCCACCACTGTATGACCACACACGGCTGTTTATTACGGATATCACCCTTTCTTATGAACGTATACATAACAGAAACGTGAATAACGAGAATAAAATGGTATAAATGGACTAGAAACTTGTATACTACTCGTCCTGTCCTCCAGTTTGTTGACTAGGCTACGGGGTGGACGTTCAAGGAATCGTAGTTCGATTCTCAGAAGGGGCAAGTGGTTTACCTCCTCTTCGAAACGTCGAGACCGACTATGGGGCTACTGAACCTACTCTTCAACGAGTACCGAAGGCTGTTTCCCAGGGGCCGTGAAGCTGGTTACTTACTTCGTTGAGGGCTCAGGTTAAGATTCAGTGGCTCTATGCCTCCACTCCCTCCTTATGGCATTATGCCGCGCTGAGGAACAAAGAAACTTTCCTTTGTCTTTACGGTGTACTTATCGAGAATCAGTCCTCGTCACTGCAGGAAATGTTATTCTACTTGGCAGGCGTTTGTTGCATCAAAAACTGCAGGTTTGCTGCAAGTCGCGGTGTGAGTAATGAAGTCGTATAGCCGTCCTGTAATGTTATTACAGTAGACTGAACAGACTGGCTACACAATTATGAAGTTCTAAAGTCCTCGACAAACGAAATCAATAGCGGCTTCAAAAGAAACACAAATAATAAACACTGCAACGTCGGAAGTTCTGATGAGCAGAAGTGGTTTTCGGATGACACTGCGTGACCGTTTGATGTCGTGACATGAGTCGTTGTCATGAATACACGAACTTGAAGTGAATAAAAAAACACATGACCTGAACAGTACACACATGCCTGACAATAACACAATTTCCTGTTCAGTGAAAGACGTACTGCACTCTGACGATTTCATGAAGTTGCCAAACCAAAATATATACCTGAATAACTGGGTTAGATCAGATTCATATCAACATACCTGACTTAAAATTTTTCAGTTGAAGTCGTAGTTAGCAATGCTTTCAGTCTTACAGTATTCTTCTGTAAAGATAAGTTTTATAACTTGCATTGATCAGCATATATTCTAAGGTGACAAATCACGATGGGTAAGATGAGCACATTGGCTAGCCGAGAAATACCTACAAAATTTTGGTCTGAGAACCTTAATGTTACAGACCGTTTGGGAGACCTAGGCAAAGATGGGAGCATAATATGAAATGGATCTGAAAGGCAAAGGATGTGAATGCTCATTTTGTTAAGAATAGGGCCCATAATGGACACTTTCAGGAACACTAAAGAGATTGGGATTCCGTCAGTGGTTGTTCCAAGCAGGGGCTGCCGCATGCAGTCAGTTAAACCTGTTTGTGGAAAGGAATTGATAGCGTACGTACTCACTGTACCACTCATCCTTGAACATAAGAGGCGACTGTCTCAGTCGGTATAGTGACCGGGCCACAGACTGGAATGTGAGAGTTGTGATTCCACAACTTTGGGCTGGGAATTCTCTCTTTTGCGTGATCCTTCCGGACCGGACCTGAAGTCCACACGCACACACACGCGCGCACACACACACACACACAGTCCTAACCATAAGCGTAACTTGACTAATAACACGGCGTTGGGGGGGGGGGGGAGGAAATTGAGGATGGGTATTTGGAACTTTGTTTTACAAAGAAGTCAAATATGAAAGAGGGGAAAATTGGTCCCATAACATGCAATTTGCTCGTGTTATTTCTTCTCTCTGTTTTTTATTTGCCATTATTCAATTCGGTAACAAAAAAACTGTTCCTAGGTTGAAAAAATATTGAGGGTGCATTTGCTCCCCCTGCCCCCCCCCCCCCCCAAATAACGCCTATGATCCTAAACAATAGGAACTGGGTGGGCTTTCCTCAGAATGTGCAGTGACTGCAGATTCCTGGTTCTATCTTTGTTCATAGATCGGCCCTTTTTACTGAGTGCTGTACCTGTTTTCGTCAGTCTGTCAACGAAAGTATTCGGATAATACTCAAAAATAAACCACGATTGCTACCAAACTCAGTTATATTTTGCAGTCATTTACGTATTCATTCGATATTATACATGCTTTACGCAACTTGAAAGGCTTGGGGAAGGAATGCCTGTCAGTATATTGTCTGACAACAGACAGGGCAAGAAGGGTTGGATTTGCTGCAGTGAAAGGGATTTTTACCTTCACCACAAAGTCCGCATCGGCTCTTGGGGCCCACCCAGACCCCTAGCAGATGTGTAATGAGAACTCTTTTAAAGCCGGGGGCACGTGAAACAGTCACTTACATCCAATATTGAAAACGTGTGGAATTCAATTTTCACTGCCGTCTTGTGGTGTGGTGACTTAGTACAGCAACAACCTGACAATTCATGTGAGAAGGCGTGGGAACTAAAGCAAAATCAGAGTGCACGTCAAAATTTGAAAAACAATATAATTTTTGCACAGTTGCATTAAGTGGATACTTTGCGAGAAAGTAATGACTACACGTAGAATTACATGCATTTTGCATCTAGCATATGTAAGATGTGTTTTTAAAAATATTTTCAGCAGAAGTATATATTCTGCAATAAGCGAGGTAATAAATGCGTATTTAATTATTTATAGAACTGGCCTTAAGTGAAAGGTTAGATGTAGTCTCAGAGGTTAAGAATGCTCTGAATGCAATCAAAATTGTTTTAAAAATGCATTTAGTGCTCACAAAAAATGCTGGCTACCACCAGTTACTAAAAATCTCTAAAGTGTTTAGCGGTGAGTCTTCCACTTACCGTTGAAGCTTACAGTTACTCTGAAAATGAAATATGCCTCTATAGTTTCGTGTGATGCTGGGAGGATTTTCTCCAAATATAAGAGCATAGCTGCCAAAATAAACGGAATTTTTGTCAGAACTTAATGCACCGTATATGTATTAAGTTTAACATTCTTAATTAATTACTTCTAAGTACGCTATTCTGAGATATGAGATTCTGTTTTTCCTATTGCATATAGATAGGTTTTTATCTGAATAATTTTAATATGATCATTAATAATGTACCGGATAATGTAACTGAAATTAAATTGTAGGCAAATTCGTGGATTAATTTCTGTAGGTGTTTTTTTTAATGCGTAATTCCACGTTGTAATGTATATTTAAAAACTTCTTGCTGCACGTTTGCGTAGTATTTATGGATTCGTTAGTGCATACAAATCCGAAGCCTAGCGAGCACTGTCCTCTGACGTTGTATATGTCCGTGCCAATTAATATTCTGTTGTCTCTTGGCACAAGCTGAAACGCAACACAGTGTATTTCGAACAAGGACATCGATGAGGCTATGTACAGAGGAGATTCAATAAGCTGATTGAATACATTTGTATATTGCTGTGTCATTTTACTTTAACACAATGCACACGGTCTCTAAAATTACTCTTTAACATGCCTGTAAGTATGCCGTGTATGCGAATGACAGCAGCTAGTATGAAGGTAAGTTATAATGATTTATGTTTTCTTGTCTTGCTTTATTTCGAAAGGAGGTAAAGTAAATTGAAGTTATTTTGTACAAAACGTACACAGGAAATTTGATATTCGTTTATTTATAAATGTTCCACAAGACGCCGTGTATTTTACACTTGGCATTTTAATCCCTTTTGCCTCATAGATAAGTGGGTAAGTCGAACTAAAAGTGACAGAAGCAGACAATGTTGGAACATATATCATGAAACTGTCTTAGTTCAGCATTAAATTCCGCACGTCCATGGACTTGCAAGAATGCAGAAATAGTTGAATTTACTTCATTAATTTTAATACGTACCCTTTTGTTCGTCCACTTTATTTTTGCAGCCTTTGTGTGTACACTCTGTACAAGAAAAATAAATAGCTGAAAATTTTCTAAGCCCTCAGACCGGAAGTTAGGTCATCCTAGGGCTGCGATGATAATATCATTTACTTAAGGAACCTGAACGAGTATAAAGTATGAAATAACATTATACTGCCGATATATACACAGAGTCGCGAGCAGCTCTGGAAAGCGTGTCATACTTCTTGAATTATAAACTTGAAGCACGCAGTGTGAGATAACAATGCTAGACAGAATACAAAGCGGTAATAGTGGGCATTTCCAGTATACCACTAATTAGTGACGTTGTATGTATCAAACATGAGATTTAAAGTTGGCTGTATGTTAAATCGTGATGTTTGAAAACACACAGCAACGGTAACTGTGTAAAAAGTCACAAGTCATTGAATTTTGAATTCGAATTCTTCCACTTATGTTTCCTGCGTGGAAAGTCATACGTCTGTACGTCCACTTCAGGCGGAATGAATGGGTCCGAAGGCGACAGTTGATCATCTTGGATCGAAGATTGATATAGTTCCAAAATATGACTTGGGCAAAGAAATCTAAATTTTGAACTGATAATGCATTAATAAATACACTTCCGGAAATCAAATTAAAGGGGTAGGAAAACGCGAAATATTCTATAGGTGTCATGGCCTTAGATATAATGACAGAATTGATGATATTGTTTTTATATTTCTATAAATATGCGATGAATAAACTTCAGTGGCTTTTATGTCTAATAAATCTTCAGCCCTTTTTACGCCAATTAGATTGAAATAAATTTATTTTTTTCAGGCCACATGCTATGCTCTGTTTAAAACTTGCGATGGTTTGTTAGACATCTGTTTAACATAAACCAGACCAGTGGTTTCCAGCCTTTTCGAGTATAAGAACGCCATCTTAACTACAAAAAAATTTTGCTTAACCCACACACTAAAACTGTACATACCATTTTAGGGTGTCCTGTTGAGAAAATGATTCATCTCCTTACAGCGTGACGTTACGAATGGCTAAGAGCTATAATTCCACTTCCCACCTGTGCCTGTACAGACATGCCATGGAGTGACCTTTACCTTTACTGAGAACATGGTAAAGATAAAGGCTATTACGAACTCAGTGACAGATGAGTTTGTCAGTTATCACAAAAACCGTTGGCTGGTGGAGCAAGAACTGTTTTGAAGCTATATTAATTCCTGGAATCACTGGAATAAACCCCTGCAGCCCACAGGTTGTGAACCACCGCTCTATAGACCTATGCTCACGTCATTCGTGCGTGGAAGCAAGAAACTTATAGCTACATTGTCACTAAAACGAGTTCTGCTCTGTGTAAATACATAATTGATGAACACGAGATTTAGAATAACGTTAGACGAATGACAATCGATTAATCCTACTTTCTTTCCATTGTTCGTGGTATCTTCTTTTTTTTGTCTCTCAATCTCTCTGTGTCCGTATCTCGACAGCTGTAGGACAAAAGTTACTTCGCCCTACGAAGTGGAATTGCGTCACCATTAATACTTAAATCGAAAGTTTGGGTGATGCCGTGACGATTAGGCAAGGTTAGTATTTAGACTGCCAACGTGCATTACCGCAGTGACAGCTACGACGTCAGCCTCTGACAAAATATTTCTGGAATAATTTATGGTGCCTGGTGATGGTCAGATGGCTCTTTTCATGTGGCGAGGTCTGTACTGTATATTGAGTTGGTCTAACTAAATAATTAACTGACTGACTGACTGACTGACCCCGTGACTGATTCTTTGACTAGACAAGTCTGTGGAGCAAGTCCTTCTTGAGAAACTAATAATTTCTTACCTAACCAAGAAACTCCCCGCATTTTATGGAACCTAAATATTCACGGTCGCCTTTACAAGAGCCTGCCAGTGTTTACTGCCCTGAGCCAGATGAATCCACTCTACGTCATGTGTCTTCCAAGTCGCCTGTTTTCGCCTGGTTTCTGTACCAAATTCCTGCATATATTTTTCTTCTCTCCCATAGGTGTTACATGCCCCGTCCATCCCGCCAGGCTTGATTTGATCACCCAACTAGTATGTTATTTGGGTATACGTATGACTGTTGTATACTACCATGTGACGTTTCCGATAAAAGCGCCAACGTTTTATTAGAAATGTATGTAAATTATCGTTAATACTTGAAACCACAAAATCACAATCATCTTTCCCGTCTTTGAATGACTGTCAGTACAGCAGAAAAGCTGTTTCTCGTTTAGGGGATGATGCACCCTGCACTTTCAAACAAAGCAAATTCGAAGTTCATGGATATACCTCTCCTAATACAGTTATTTCTATCCAGGTACTTGGTATTTCTGTGTTTTATTACAAAATAGTAGACTTTATTTTAAGATCAAAATTTTTAGTGTTTGCTAAGTTGGTAACAATTATTTCACAAAGGTAGATAATTTGTTTGTACTGAACCAACCTTCTGAAGCAGCCCTTTGTTGTTTTTTTCCTTATTTTTGATATGAAATGAGACACTGTCTCCACCAAGAATTCGTAATAAAATATTTGTTACATTTTAAGCGACAAAAAGGACTGTAGAAGACGAGCAATAGTAGTTGTTGTAAACAAAGCACTGCACACTGTTAAACGTGCATTTCTTTGTCATGGAAAATATGCAGACTGTCTAATTATTGTCAAATAAAATTAAAACAAGGGCATAGCACATTATTCTAGCCATTATTGAAAACAATCTCTTGCATATTCTTGAGTTTGATATGACACAGGCGGCACGCTAGAACTCAAGGCTTTAGTATTACAAGTAGGCGACACCTGTATCAATTCGGGGCACAAACACTACGATAAATTCACATCACATTCAACAAATAAAATACACTTAAAAATTATAGAAGATCAAGCAACGTGTCACAAGAACGCTTTTATTCCCGGACAGTTTGACCCTGAAGATCAAGTCACCGCACTCCTCCGAAACCTCGGCTACTGTATACCAATCGACACTGTGTAACAACCCAGAAGACTTGGATATTAAACACCGCTGTGAGAACCTCAAATCTCTTAAAGTCGTCAATGTTTTGAATACGAATAGTTGGTGTATGGGTTGCAACATTTATTGTTATTGTTATTATTATTATTATTATTATTATTATTACTGTTACGTATTATTATTATTATTACAATTTGAGCAGGAAAATTTGAACGTACGTAAATTTAGAAATTCCCCCTTCTACATCACTTGGTAGTATCTGAGTGTGATCATGAAGCCTCGATAACGAGGAGGCCTGGCCCACTGGGGCTGTTGCGCCATGGAAAAAATATCTCTTGATAATTATTTCGTGTTGATTAATTTAAAATCGCAGGTCTCACAGTGGCTACACGTAACAAAATGTTACCTACTAATTTTTTCAAGAGTACAAATGTTATGCATGAAAAATTCGAACAATCGTTTTCCAAGTATAGTAACTCACGGTAATTAATTACTTTAAAAAGGATATATCATAGCTACGTAGTCTGAAACTAAATGCAACTGTTTGTAAGTGCTTTTTTCCCCTTTTCAGACAGCAGAAATTTCAAACAAATATATATTCATAATCAAGTTTTTTTATGCGAAAAGTTTATGTTCTGATAAGAAATGATGCTCACCTTCGGTCGTCAATCTACTTCCATCTTCAGTGCACTGCTACTACAAAATTTCCGTGAAGGTGGTACTATGAAATGTCTAACTATAGTTAGGCACCAAGCTTTAGTGAAGCGACTCTACAAATTCAGAATTATTCCTAGCCTTGTTGCTTGTGGGTGTTGACGCTCTGGAGGCCGGCGCGTGCGTCGGAATAAACGGCGCTCGACAATCAAGGCGGGTCTTCCAGCAGGGCCCCCTAGCCACTAAAAAAAACGCAGAAGCAATTTCATTTAAGCCAGCATTGACAATTTCGTCATACAGCTTCGACAAAACGTTGGTGTGGATAGGGTTGTTCTGTCCTGTACACATGTGACGGAGAGCTGTGTGGGCCCAAGACCTTTCTATGCGTCATGATAAAGCCTAAAATTATTACCCTATTTGGGGATCGGACCAAGATTATATATCCCTAACCTAGTCACTCTAGTGACTGAGATATCAAAATTGGGAAATTAAAATACGCGACAATGCACTTGCTCGACACCAAGACTAGATTTCGTCAAAATCCATCAGCTGGTTGGAAAGTTGTTATGAAGGGTGGCGTTCGCACGAGCATTATAATACCTGAGACGTTCCTGTCATTCCTTGTTAAAAATTATTGGCCGTTTGAAAGACAAATAATTTTGTACGTGTAACATGAAGAATCATTCGCGTTTCCCTGTAACATGGCAGTATGATCAAACAAGATGAAGTAGACACTGGCTTCCTTTCAGTTGCCTGCAAGAATTCGTGTCAAAAGAAAATACTTCAACATAAGAAGCATGTATTGAGTCACATAGCAAAAAAAACTGTTCACACGAGAAACCTAAATGGAACTCGCCTCAGTTTCGTTTACGTGTCAAATGTATTTTATGTTCATTTAGAGAGAGGATTTATATCAATTTCTCAAAGGGACAATTTCTAAATATTTTTACCTTTGGCTATGTACACAATCAGAGAAATTTAACGTACACTACCACCACCAACTGTAACGTTAAGAAACTTTTCAGTTTGCCACAAACATATTTGCCTTGTATGATTGTCACAACAAACACAGACAGTTTTCCTTAACAGCATTATCGGATTGGTCTTTATTATGAAATTGGACTGTTTTCTACGAGGTAGAAACTGAAGTTTTCAGTACATTTTGTGGAGACAAGAGCAGCGGTGGAGGCTTTGGAAAATAAACGATTTTTACCCTTCCTAGGAATCGAAGTTCGATGCCTTGCTAATCCAGATCTTATCCTGTGTACTGTAGTGACTGAGCTAGCGTGGCTTCCAAACCCACATGAATGTGCTTAGAAGCAATTTCTCAATTAAGAAACGTAGTGTTAGTTAGGCATGTATTGAAATAAATCAGTAATGAATAAACCTCGTTTATTAAAATAATTTTTCAATTTATTTGACTCTTCATGTCCTCTTCATTTACGCCTGAATTTGATTTATGGTTTGCCTTTGAAGATGGAGTCGGAGAATAGACAAAGGATATAATCGTTAAGTTCATCTTTCCGCTCCGCCTGTCTTAACCTTCGCTCCATCAACACGAACGCTTTTTTCATAATATTAACATTTTTAATGAAATTTAATGTCTGAAAATTTGAACAAATACTTGTGTAATTTGAACTGACTTAAAAATATAGATCTTCAAAAATTTAAAACCCTGTAATACTATACCATTGACGCCTGGATTGCCCTTTCAAGTGTGTTTGCACCCGTTATATACACAAGGAATAGAGAGCTTTCGTATTACCTATGTGAATACAAAAGCAAGTAGAACTTTTGAATGTTGACGCAAATTAGATTGTAAAACTTTCTACTCCGTTTCTTTATATTCTTTAGATTTCTTTAAGTGAGGCAATTTTAAAAGCATTAGTGTAATTTAAAGAATTTGAATTTTTTCGTGACAGCATGCTGTAGGACTTTAGTACCTTACATTAATTTTTATCTACTTGTTTCGAATGTGTCCAAGGCGACCCTCCGCACTCAAATAACATGGCAAAGAAGCAATTTCCTGCGTGTCAGTTTATTTTGATTTACTCGTAGAATAGAATTACGTTACCTATAAAAATCGACTTCTTTAGTCTAACTGAGCGGAATCGTCTCAGCCCTGTTGGACGTTGGGAGTTGCCAGAAAAAAGTACAGTTAAAACTCTTCGTGTCTTGCGGAAATGTGAGTTATTTCTGGAAACACTTGCTTCACTTGTTTGCCTCACCGTAACTAATATTCTGCTGGGCATATCGAAAATACATTATCGGTTCCACAATATAATAATAATAATAATAATAATAATAATTCAGTTCTTTAATAATAACGTACTGACTTAAGCGCCAAGTCAACTAGAGACACCGCACAAGAATATAAAAGAAAGAACATCAAATAACTATCCAAAATAATATGTACGTGAAAAATAATGAATAACAATAATGAAAATAATAACTCCTTTCCTTATGATTAATATGTTGTCACGAGAGCCGAAAGGCCAATTAGAAACAGAAGAGGAACGTGACAGAAAATGCATCGAATGACTAACCACAAATATAAACACTTAAAAATAATGAAGAAATATTAATATTAATAATAATAATAATTCGTGATATATAAATACAATTTCATCGCTTTTTCCACTGCCCTGATAAAATAAAAATCAACTCATACAATGAAGTTTCTAAACCAGTGACGGGAAGAAGATGAAGAAGACGTAAGCAGGTACTGGGTAACCTTAAGGGAAAAAGAGGGTGCTGGAAATTTAGAGAGGAAGCACAAGATCGCGCCCTGTGGAGAACTCGCTTTGGAGTAGGCTGTGGACCTCTCGTAAGACGAATGAATGAATGAATGAATGAATGAATGAATGAATGAATGAATGAATGAATGAATGAATGAATGAAAGAACGAAAGAACGAATGGCCTGGATTAGCTGATTAGCTACCTGACGTCTACCTATTGATATTTAACTTCCGAAAGTGTCTCTGTTGTCGATATATGTCAGGACCTATGGGGCAGGGTATTAACTGCGAGTCAGACCACAAGAATACCTCGGACACATTCAAACTCTTGATCCCAGAGCTCGAGCGATCAAAAAGTACGTACCTTAGACCACACGATTAATGTCATTAGCTGCTACCAATGCCTTCGAAATAGAACTGCCATTTTGATTGAGCCTTCTCAACGCACATAGGTTTATGCTGCCCTCGCTGGTACACAGTGAAGACCAACGATGACAGCAATCCCTGTAGCGATCGATGCTTTAACAGCGTAAAGTCAGGAGACCGGTTAATGTGCAAATGAGATCACAATCAGTTAGAACCAAATTAATAAACAACGCATTAATTCATGTTAATTTATGAAGAAGTATTCTGAAAATTTAAATACAAGTATGTCTGTCACAGGACTGTCAGAGATACCAGTTATTTCTTCCTGGCTGACAGGAGAAATACTGTGTAAGGAAACATTTCCTTACAGTGCCTTACGCTTTGAAATGAATATAAAATCAGTGTAACTAAGTCATAAAAGCTGTTGTAATTGCTTCGTGTAATTTCAGTTTCACGTAAAGTACATATAATATTATGGAAACTCAAGCCAAAATGAGACTTGCTGAACGCTACTGCAAGTGCTTTTAACGAAATTAAATCAAAACCGTTTGTTTCGGAGACAGACTGCTTCCCTGTTATGTACGTACACTATTTATTTTCTGCAGCTCGTTGCAAAAAATCTTAACAGTGCTTCAACTGGGTAAGCACGTTCAAGGAAATTACAGCAACTTACACTCATAACTTGATATTTACACTATTAACGGAGTTTCACTGCAGGCTAACACGGTTTCTCAGATGCCATTTTATAAAACTTCATAGTTGGATATGTGAGCGCTTGAAGGACAAAATAGTTACCAACGTGGCGGTTTGTGCATCGTTAGCACTAAGAACCAGATTTTAGGATAGGAATATGAAGCGGCCCAAGCATGACGCTGACCACGAAACTTCATCTAGCTCTGCGGGTGCGATTGTTTATAATTATACCACTACTTCTCCTCTGCGCCTTCAGGGCGTACATGTGACATCATTACCTCTCTTTACCTGTGCATTATTTTAACTCAGTAATTAGCATCCATTAGATTGGCCTACTGGCTAAACATTGTCCTTGAGTTGCCGGCACGATAATAGTCCTGTCAAGGTCATGCGGCTGACTCACACCCCCGCTCCCTGCCGCCCTGCGTTTTGGCCAGTTCTTCGCCCGAGGCGCAGCTTCCCCGTTTGTTTAGCCCGAAAGGCTGCCATGGACATGGCAACACTGCGTTCATAGGCAGTGACCTTGACGTGACTATTTTCGTGCCGGCAACTCTAGTCTGTATGGAATAAGTAAGCAGATGACTGCACACAGCAATTGCGTGAGAACCTGATATCGCTCATTTCGTTAAACAAACTTGGTTCACTGTGCGACTTACTGATACACTTCTCTCTTCGAAGGTACTTGCGATTGAAACCGGTCTGAACTAAATGAATCCATTCATTTCCTCGCACACCATTATTATCATCCTCCCATCCACGTCTTTGTCAAAAAAATAGGCCTCTTCCCTTCAGATTCTCCTACCAAATTTTGCATGATTATGTTTTACGATCGTTTAATCTTAATCTCACGTCTTACCTGTTTTACACTGAGAACATAAACTTTAAATAAGCAAAACCCGCTTCATTGCACCTGTGAGTCTTTGCGTGAGGGCGAAACTTCGACAGAGAAAATGACCCTAAATCGATATTGACGATATGCGGTAAAGTGGCGGCCTGCTTTATTGTAGAGGAGAGTGGCTTAATGTAGTTGCCCGTGTTGTTGCTTGTCCACATAACGTTCATTTTTATGGGTACTTTAAATAATTAATGCTAATGACGTTCAGTTGAGGAAGATTGATTAGTTTCGAGTTCCCATTCGAACAGTTGTAGTCTGAAAGACTGAAAGCCATTAGTCAGTTCCCTTTATCACCTTAAGTGCATTTAGAAGTAATGACATTATGTTTATAGAATTAATCGTTTTTCTTAAAGGCTGTTGATTTACACGTAGCTTCAAAATGTTCATGCATACGAGATAATTCTGAGTTACAAATGCGCCACTTGCGAACATCCGCTAGTACGGCTGAAGATGTTACTTGTCTGAATACTGGGCCAGGGTAGCGCAGTTAGTATAGCGGCTCGCTACTGGCTGGACTGTCCGGGGATTGAATCCCGGTGGGGGCGAGATTTTTCGCACCCGTCCAGACCTGCCATTGTGCCCACCCAGCCTCTTGTAGAGTGGGTACCGGGTCTCTTTCCCGGAAGTAAAATGGCCGGTGAGTAACTTTAACCACCCATTACCCTCTAGCGCCGAGGTTAAAGAAGGAGTAGAGCTATATTTATACTCCCCCTCTGTGCCTTCATGGCATGTTGTAGGGTGAAATTTATATATATTTTTTTGCCTTTTACTTAATATGTCATTAACAGTAAAACTGTCCACGTGCTTGCTATGAAGGCGTGTGTGAGAGTGGAGGTATTGATCCAGACATTCATAATCCAGGTAGCAGATGGAGGTGAGTGATCACACTGAAGCCCCGCCGCTCTACCCGCTGGGCAAGAGACCCCGGTACCCATTCAAAAAGAGGCTGGGTGGGTCCCAGTGCCGGCATGACCCCTTTGGGCTAGATCAAATCCTCTTGCTCTGCCGCGAAAGGAAATTTGTATTGGGATAAATCCACTACACGGGCGCCATTTGATTAGCAAAAACTACTCTAGTTCGCTGTTTGTAAATTCTATAAGGTTTCTCTGGCAGACACCCCCCAGGCATTAAACGGAGTACAGTGGGGTGGGTAGAGGGAGGCGAGTGGTGCGACTACCCCCGGTGGCAGAGTGCAAAGGGCGGAAAAATTTATATTTTAAATGAATAAATTCCATTTTCTATGTTCAACAACATTTTAAAATACTGAGCCAAATGGAAGAAAATTCAATAAATGTCAGTGAATCTTGTCATACATAATTTCTGTTACGCGCCGCCATTTATATTACCCGCCTCGGGCGTCAATACCTCCCTAGCCACGCCGCTGCAGGCATATTAATTGCGCTTGTCTATTAGCATGCAGGCACTAACGTGTTTTCTGTCATATTGCTGCTACTTCAAGGGCGCTAAGTTACCGCCAAACTTCAGATGCTGTAACGATCAATTAACAGCAGGAAATAAAACTTATTTATGCAGTCGCTCTTCTGGGATGTTACGCAGCGTATGTTGGTAGATGTTTACCGACGTTTCAGAACAGCCCATCGATCCTATCTTTAACTGTCACACAGTCCAAGAAGAGTGGATTTGATTGAGTAGCCTGCCGTTTATATTCATTAATTTCCAGCACTTCACCTTTTTTTGCCCATCAGTCTGAGCTCTGCACGCGCAAGGAATATGCGTGTGTGTCTAAGAGGACTTGGATCTGACTCGAACGTGTGTTGATATCCGTGCACCTGTCATGAATTATTAGTTACTGCCAGTTCATCACAGACTTCGCCACTCCAATTATGTAAAGTCCACTTTGATTTTATAAAAATGTGATTATACTAGATGAAACAAATCGATGTCATTTATTTCAGTAAATTATTTTACGCACTTAAGAATTTCAAACGTTCCTTTTTTATTTATCTTCCTCTTAATTAAGGTTTATAAATAATTTGTTTCATTCATAATCGCCTATAGCAATTTTGATTCAATTCTAGGAAACCAAAGCTTATTTATTTCATGTACTGTTATGTATTGTGGGTCTATGCACGGTATGAATAACATAAAATCTGGGGAAGGTGCATTTGATACAGCCAATTCTTCGATGTTAATAAGAAAACAGAAAACGGAAACTGTTCTATGTTGTGAGGTAATATAGCTTCAGC
This sequence comes from Coptotermes formosanus, assembly GCA_013340265.1. Taxonomy (NCBI): domain Eukaryota; kingdom Metazoa; phylum Arthropoda; class Insecta; order Blattodea; family Rhinotermitidae; genus Coptotermes; species Coptotermes formosanus. The sequence continues at coordinate 528,091 of BLKM01000881.1, read as the reverse complement.
TTATCAGTGCCTACGGCAAGAAATTCAGTAAATGAGTCAACATCTATGCCTTCTCTCTCTTCTTACGTATGTCTTTGTTTACGCAGGGACATTTTCTTAAATTTTACAATTTTTAAAACATCAAATGGGAGTATAGCTCTGAATGACCAACTGCTCAGGCTGTAGGACGAGGTGGGTGTATCCCGTTTTTAAAGCACCAGTATTTAAAATGTCTATTCCAACAACTGCACAACAATAAAAAGACAATAACTTTTAAATGTATGACATTCCTTCTATATGTTTCGGCCTAAAATGTCCATCTTCAGGGAGGTTGTTGACAAAGGACAGGCTAGTTATAGGTAATTATATTACAGATGTACAGACATAAGGCTAAAATACATGTGTTAAATAAATTACATAGTAAAATTTTTATACATTTTAACAGATTACATGATGTCATATGTATCATGGTACTTTTTATTTGTTCAAATGCAAAGAGACATTTGTGTCAAATGTATCCAACTTGTTATACAGTGTTTGTCCCTGTGTAGGCGTCACTATTTTGTGTTGCGACGGATAACTGACAGTTATCCGTCGCAACATAATAAGTCACGCATACAAGTCTTCTGGGATGTTACACTGCGTTAGCGTGCAAAGATTCTTCAGAACTTCAAGAACTGTTCGCCCAACGACAGAGCGTCCCTTCGCAGCAGACGCGAATCCGTCAGAACTTCGTCTCACCCAAGAAATGTGCAACTCTTGGTTACAGTGCTTCCACTTCGTGTTTCTGTATGAGCCAAGTGCAGCAATTCAACAGGCAAAGTGCAGTTAAAATGTTTTGGGATATGACGCCGTGCCGTTAGGTAATTATTCACCAAGGTTCGGAGGACGTTCCTGCCTCCATCTTCAGGGTATCCAAAGAAGAGTAGGTAAAGCGGCAATCTTCTCCGAAACGTCGATGAATGATTATAAATCGACTTTGGGTCATGTCACAAAGGACTTAACCTTCACCGGCAACTGTCTAAAATCGTCTAATCTAGCAACAGGCAGTTCATTTCTCAGAAATGTTTATCTTATGTGTAACTGCATGTTTACACGCAATTGTGTATATTATTCAGCTTGAACAAAATGAGGTCAGCCTCGTATCTTTAATACTTTTATTCTTTGAAAGCTCTGAACATGGGATTATTTTTATAGTAAAAAATTGCACGCAAGCTGGCTATGACCTCCGAGATTCAGATAGTTAAATCATCGGTTCTTTCCACCTGTCATAATGCATTTTCTTGAGAAAGTTGCGGGTTATCTGGATCGCTACCATCAGCGTAACGTACTGCTGCGATGCAGCAGAAGCTCCTCTGCGATTGCAATAACGTACGAGTCGTAACGGTTCTTTCCAACAGCAGCACCACTAGAGATACTACGATTCCAGCCAGTAGAAAGCCTGTAACAGGTACCACTTCTTCCATCCTTACTCTTGTCCATGTTTTCTTTTCCTTGGAAAAAGTCTTCGTCATGCCACTACGTACTCTGTGCTTGTATAAGACTCCATTTGCTCGTAATCTATCCAGGCTGCAATATTAAAAGCACATTGAGACATATGAGTACCACTGTCACAGTTTCACAGAGATTCTGTCTCACTCACAGTCCGGCAGTTGAAATTACCGGAATTTCAGTAGTATTTACTTTTCTTTTCTATGTTTTGTAGTGGCTACGAGTCAGCCGCGGCAGTGTCTATAAAATGGCTGTCCACAAAATAATTATACTATTTTATATTGTTCTATTTTATTACATTGTTACATATGTATCTACATATAAATTCATGTTTAGGTTTACTGACTATGCTCTTTGTTTCCGTTTAGCGGCGACCTGGATTGTGTGAACAGTGCTAAATTTTGTAAGCAACGCCACATATTAAAAATAGATGAGTAGAGTCACCTTTTTCGTTTGTTTACACAGGCACCGGAAATTTCTGAAAAAATTATTATATATGCTGCCTTGCAAACTTTTATTGCAATGTTAAAGTGACTGTATACGGTACCCCTGAATATTTAACACTTTATAAAGATGTCAATTTTTGTGTTGTAAATAAACATAGGGAGAAACTTGGTGGTAACTGACGTTTAAACTAAGGGAATTGATTATTTGTAGGACGTGGGCGTCTATGGCAGGATATAGCGGTCGTTAATATTTTAGTCTGCGCAATTTTTTACGCCCTAAATTCTCTGGCCTTTTGAAATTTTCGCATTATTATGCGTATTTTCCCAAGGAATGTCACTAGCGTTTCGTAGTTTCCTCTTTTGTATTTTCTCACAGATTTACCACATTTGGAAATCTCCTCTAAGTTTTTACCCGATTACATATATTTAATTACTTTCAAAGGGAACGGATTTACTAAGCTTATTACTAAAACGTAAGTTTAATTTCTGTCTTTGCAACTTACTTGTAATTGAAAAGTCCTAGGTACGGACTCTTTTTAGCAATCGCAAAGCCTTGAGGAATGTACAAACTCGTCTCTCGAGGTAAAGGTGTGACAGTGCAGTTTACTTGATTCGTGAAGGACAGGGCGGTGTCCATTGGGATCAAATAAGAATACTTGGAGTTGCAGACTCTCTGCATTCCCTCCAGAACGGATGTCTGAATGTGTTCTTGGTAAGATTCTCCAAATTTGCTCTCGAGGAATTGTATGGAAGGCTATATGGAGTAAGAGGGAAGTCAAATTAATTTTATTACTCCATTAAAAAAAATATACTGTCTGCAGAAAGTCACTAACATTTTTTTGTGAAATTGAAGCAGTACCCGCATTGGGCTACTATTCGTGTGGTCAGCTATGTAGTAAAATCCTGAAATTTTAATCGGTGATGATACTTCGAAAAATATGCACTTTGGTAAAGGGAGGTTTCTTTTTATCGCGGTAACTAATACAACGTCGAAATTTGACGTGTTAAGTATTGTATGGGAAAATATCATGAAGTGACTTCGAACTGCGTGGAAAACTGTGAACAGTTACAAACATGGTGACGCTGCGAATCGCTGAGGTTATGGCCTATCTCAACAACGTGACACGGTCAGAATATTTACTGGTGAAAATTATGCACATAAATGAACCCCTATTCGTGTAGTTATTGCCTTGTTTTCGGACGAGAATCGTGACAGGCTGTGGTGGTCCGTAGCAGCTGCCTGGCAGACACATTTCTCTCCTGTGACATATCTGAATCCCTTCTGGTATTTCTTCACTTGTCATTCACAGATATCAGGGTGGTGGTTTTCTGTACTATAAAGTAAATTTGGGACAGTTGTTTACTATAGATACAGACTAATTTATTTATGTTTATGTCCTTGAATTCCAAGAGAATGTCTTTTCGGAAGATTTGCCCTGCAGATTTAAAGACCGTTCCACATGCTGTAACCTGCAGGACGTAAAAGAATTCACACAATTTAATTTATAGTTTTTGCTTACCACACTGGAAAACTTTAAAATATTCGGCGCCAAAAATTATTCTCGGATATTCCTGTACAAAACCTCGTTTGAAGCAACTATACCTCAGAGATGTAGTTCTGGGCGTGTGTACTCGACAAGCCAAATGTATAGCCACCTGCCACCATGAGACTTTTGAGGTCACTGTAAGGAAGTTTGGTCTCGTACACAGTCAGGAACGATATGAAAGTGGCAGAGTATGTGCCGAAAATCACCACTGCGGTAATATACGCCGAGATGCACACAAACCGGGAGGAGTATGACTGGGGAGTTGTGCTGTGACCTGCCAAAGAAACGACGAGAATTATAGCAGAAGAAAATTTTCACAGTTAAACTTAGCTAATTTGATCATGCCCTCTTTATACTGCAGCTGGCCCCGGCCACAGCAGTTGAAACTTGGGGTAAAACACAACTTTGACAGATAGGTAACTGAATGGCGAAGCCCAGGCTGTACCCCCCCAAAAAACGGCAAAATTGCTTGTCACATACTGCCTAGTTCGTTCTGTTAAGTGAGTTTTAATTATTGTCTAGCGTGATTTCCTGTGACTATATTAATATATCTTTATCCTGTACATTAGAATTCTTTAAGCCATTGTTACCAAAATAATCAGTCTCTCACCTTGCTGGCAAAATATTCCGAGAACAAGCAGCAGTGAGTCGCTGAGGGTGTAGAACTTTGTGCTGGCCGCCTCTTGGTTGCCGTAACGATGCCCCAGGTAGTAGATCAGTGTAAAATGGACAGCGATGATGAGGACTGTGCCCGCCAGAACTATCCAGAGCTTAAGACTGAAAGGAGCGAGGAAGTTGTCCCACTGCAGCTTCAGGCTATCTGGAGACCTCACGAGGATGCAGTACCTGGCACCAGAGTGTCAGTTAAATATGTGAATCATATAGTGCATCCAAAAACAAGTGAATTGGTTAATGCTGTTTACCAAACACAGATCCCCTTAATGCCGAAATTCACACGTGACTTTATGAGACTGAGCGGTTTGGTGTAGCGGTAATGCTCCAGAGTTGTGTTCGGGGGAAGCCCGGTTCAAAAGTCGGCAGGGACACACCCAATTCAGAGAGTGATTTTCCTTAGGCTTCCCAGACATATGCCGGGATAATAACTTCATTAGGCCAGGACGGCCTCCTTCCAAATGCTTCCCAAGTTATTAGTCACCATTCATCCTTAACACTGCTCACTATAATCGGAGATACTGACGGCGTCGTAAAATGAAACGCAAATAAAATTAATTTGTACGCATTTTTGAAAAATTCAGAGTTCTTAAAGTCAAAGAGAGTATTCTGACACGTATCCCCTCGAGGGGACTACGTATTTGTCTCAGTTATAATTACTCAAAATCACTTCTTAAAAAGCAGTAATTAAAAAAGAGCCCATTAATACAATTTTACCTGTTGTGAATGAGTATGAAAATTGGTTTCTTACCACAAGGAAATGATACAGATAAAATGTCTGAGAAGGGGGCTCTAAGAAGAATATTTGGACATGTGAGATGAAGTGAAAGAAAAGATAAAATTGTAAGTGAAAATTTTCCTATTTTATGTGCTTTGTTGGATATTATAAGGGTCATCAAATGAAAAGGAATGAGGCGGGCAGAATATGTGGCGCCCGTGGGAGGGACTTGAAATGCATACGAATGTTATTCGGAAAATACGAAGTGAAGGGAACTCGGAAGACATGGACGTAGATGGAATGATGATGATGATGATGATGATAATGACAATAATAATAATAATAATAATAATAATAATAATCTGAAACAAATACGTTGTGATGATACTAAGGAACGAGACAGAGAAAGAACCCGAGCTGTGAGCTGCTAAGTACCCGTGTAGCATAAAACTGTATCTCGCAGCATGTCACAAATACTTGCGGCGTGCATGGCATCGTATTCCACTGCAGTCTCCTCTAGCATGTATCACCCAGCCGAAATCGCCTGTTGCTAACAAAGTTGACCACACGCTGATCGCTATCAACATTCTTCCGAACCAAATGCCTAGACAACTGTAGTAGCGTGCAGATAATTAAGCCTACGTAAGAAAAAAAATGTAGCAATTCCAGGGAAATGTGGGTTCGAGCCATGGGATCTCTTCCTATAACAATATACGGTATTTAAGGATATTCTGACTTTGATTCCAGTTGCTTTGACCATCTGGTTGCTTTTACCAAAATTTGACTGACGAAGTTATCCAGTTGCTTGTGACATCCAGTTCTGTTCCTACAGACAGTGATTCAGATGTACATACCATACCTCGTAGAAAGGAGGGGCACCGTAAAGTCCACAACGTTGGCTCGTATCCTGCTCATTCCGAAGGCGTCCACAGCCACGTGGACCTGCTCGTCTACTATCATCTTGATCATTCCACTGGTTGTGCCGTTTTTAAGCACAGAGCCCCTGGCGCTGTCCGGCGGGTAACTGAAGGTCGTCCTGTGTCATTATTAACGTAAAAACGTGAGATCTCAAACTTTTTATTTGGCATATGGTTTTGTCCTGTGGGTACAGCGCCGTGCTTCTGTGAGTCGCAGTGCTCTAGAAAGTTAGAAACTTGCAGGAATTCTCCTCACATTTATTATTACTTCTCATGTTCCCTCTAAATGCCATGTAGCCCTCCCATCTCTTCCTTACTGAATAGATTATACATTATTCGTTAAAGAGTCTAGTATTTGGTTTAGGAGTAAATTTACAATGTGCAGTCCTCTAGACGCCTATTGCAGAATTTGAATAAGACGGCTGGTGCATAGCTCCTTCTTGCGCCAAAAGACGGAGTCATAAATAGCAGTGTTGCCATATCTTCCATTTTAATTGGTTTCCTAAAGCCTATCTATACCATTTGCATCAGCACTGCGTTCGTACCATCTGCCAGGACCATAACATCCACTATTAAACACACTAAGGTTCTAACTCGCTTGTGCAAAATCTGGATTAGTGGTCTTCTTTGAAAAAACACATTAAAACTTACCCAAATTACGACAACTGCTTGCAATATATATATATTTTTTTCTGCGGTGCAACAGCCCATGTCGGGCCTAAGCCGCCTTATTGTTGAGGTTTCTGGATCACACACAGTTAGACACTCACACGCACATACTCTAGGATTCCTCTGAACGAGTGGTCAGCTCGTCGCAGAGGCCGCTAACTGCACAACACTCAACAAACACCTATGCCTTCAGAGGGATTCGAACCCGCGATCCCAGCAATCAAGCGTCTTCAGACCTACGACTTAAACCGCAAGGCCACCGGGATCGGCCCCGAAATACGTTATTGTCGCTAAATTTGTGACTGCTGCTGCGAGAGATAGGCTCGAGTAGGCATATCGGAGAAAAACAGACGTTGGTTCGTTTAGCTTTTACTGTGGAACAGTCCTAGATGCAGAGCACGTTGTCTCAATTAGTAATGCTTTCTTCTTGATTTCGGGAGATGTCTGTTTCGAATCTCGCCCGGGATGCCGGCTGTCATGGCTGAAGCTCTCTCCAAGCAAATGCCTCCATAATATCTCAAATCAGGTCACGCCCGTTACATTCCAAATTCTTTCCATTACATTATTAACTGTCATTCGATCATTCGACAAAAGACATAGATAGACAATGCTTACTACCTCACAACTAACGGCCACAAGTTGTTATTCATGAATCGCAAGTCGAATATACCGTGCAAAGATAAGTTACCTGAACTGCATCTTCTGTTCCAGGACACGCCATACCTCACCGAAGTATCCTCCAAATTTCATTTGACCGTTAGTTTTTTCAAGCACAGTAATTGGAGGATTCTGTAACAGGAGAACATTTCACTAAATAAACTCACCCATCGTTCCTGCTTCGTACTCAAACAGCGTCTTTGCCGTGCCTAGTGCAGAAAGAGCAACTTCACGATTTGCTTCCCCCATCAGTTTTATTTGGTTAATCAACTCAAGGGCGGTGGGTGGGTCGGACATGACGTGTAGAACTTACTGGGTGAAAGAGAGATACATAAAAGCTTGTGGTGGGAAGTCTGAAAGAAATCGGTCACTTGGAAGACGCAGACGTAGACGGGGAGGATAATATTATTGTGGCTGTGAAAAGGACAGGATTGGAGGGTGCGGAATAGATTTATCTGGCTCAGGATAGGAACAAGCGGCGGGATTTTGTGAACACGGTTATGAGGCTTTGGAATCGATTAAATACGGGGAGTTTCATGCCTATCTGAGGACGTACTTGTAAGTGCTTCTCAAATGTAACCCAGCTCCGTGTTTATTGACATATATAAGTACGTTATTACATTCTGTGTGTAGGTGCGTGTGCACGTGTCAGCCCAAAAATTTCCGTACCGGCGGACACATTGTCACGAAACTCGATACGAACGCCATACTGTTTGGATCGACTTCAGATTTGCATCTTTAAAGTAATTTTCATTGCTAATATACACATAGTGTTAAAAATATGGAGATGGCGCGAAACTGGTTGAGATTACACGTGAGAAGCCGGCACTGAATGAGGCACACAAGGGATTGAGCATATAAGTAAGCTGTATAAAAGATAACCTTTGCCCTATAACCTGCCACGAAGGCACAGAAGGGGAGTAGAAATATAGCTCTACTCTTTCTTTAACCTCCGCAATAGATGGAGTTGGGTAGTTAATACCACTTCCAGGCCGCTTTGCGCCTGGAAATGAACCGGTACCCATTGTATAGGAGGTTGAGTGGGCCGCAGGGCTGGTCTGGACGAGTGTGGAAAATGTGGCCAGCACCGGGATTCGATCCCCGGACAGTCCAGCCCATAAAAAGCCGCTGTACCGACTAGCTATGTCGGTCCGCAATAAGCTGTGTAATGTATTTATAATATCTGTTAGCCTGTCCGGAAAGAACACAAGCTGAGGTTGTTTGGAAATAGCGTGATGACATTGCGACCTAAGGGAAAGAAAGAAAGAAACAGAAAGCTGGAGGAAGCTGCTTGGTGAGCATCTTCATGGCTTTTCTCCTCGCCAAATAATATTAGGGTGATAAAATCAAGAAAAAGTGGATGGGTAGAACACATGGCATGCAAGAGAATAAATAGAAATGCATAGAGGTTTCTTATGGGGAGCCCTAAAGGAAAGACAGTGCGTTGAAGGCTGTGGTGTAGATGAGAGGATATTATTAAAGTGGATATTAAAAATAGGATTGGCGGTTGTCGACTTGATTAATCTGTTATAGGGGAGAGAAGAGTGGCAGCCTGTTGTGAACACGATAATGAACCTTCCGGTTTCATAAAATTTTAGTAATTTTTCTACTACGTGAAGAGCTGTTAATTACTCAAGAAGCACTCTTGCGCATGGAATGACGCACCTGACAGATGAAAATATATGAAGTAAAGCAGGCCTCTTTGTTGTCCACAGAATTCCCGAACGTTTACTGCTAATCAGATAGGAGGTCATCATGCTAGCTTGGTGGTCGCTTTGTACTATTTAAGCAAATTATTTAATTATGTGAGACACAATTAACTTATTCAGAACGACCCTGACCTTTGTACTATTTCCTTTTCGTGTATGATTTTCCCTTCGATCATATTTCATGAGATTAGGCTCTATTTGTGGCGACATAGCTTGTGGGCAGGCAAGAAATACGTGCGTTAAGCCACTGTCTGTATTCGTGATAGATTAGAATCAGCCTCATTCCGGAAGTAGGTCTAATCACGCGTTGTTTCATTTATTGGAGCCTTTACGCACCTCTTAAAAACTGTATTATCGATTGTACCTAACGTTTAATAAGACAGCGGACATAAGAAATCTGCAAAACTTTTAAATGCAGAAAGCGATCACAATGCGTCAGTAAATAACAAAAAATTAATTTCAAATTTCTACTGCAGTGACTACGAAGTTTGCTCTGTTCTGGAATGTGATATTGTGGGCGTAGGCAGCATTTCTACCGCTACTCTATGGCGTGTATACAAAAACACTAATCACCAACAAATGTACAAAGAGAGTTTTATCATCAATCGTAACACACTCCTACATGTTTCGACCCTGCTGGGTCATCTTCAGGGAGAACTTTTTGTTATCGTTACACTAAGGTTGCACTTTACAGTTGAGTGAGAATGTGCTGTTGACTGTGTACTGCGTTGTTTTCGACCTGCAGGCAGGGACCGCAGAGAGTTCACGCCTCCGAAAAACAAAAAAGTTCTCTCTGAAGATGACCCAGCAGGGTCGAAACATGTAGGAGTATGTTACGATTGATGATAAAACTCTCTTTGTGCATTTGTTGGTGATTAGTGTTTTTGTATAATGTGGTGTACGGACATGGAACACATTAAATTTATGGCATGTATCTACAAAACTACACGGTTTTACATACATTTTAGACCGAACATAGGTTTGTGTTCTATTCATAATAAGTGAGCAATTTCGTTACTTTTTTACTGTTCATGTCAAGAACAACTCGGCAAATAAATAAGCTATTTCACTAATCCAGGCTATGCTATGTAGCTCGGGGCTTCCCGCCCTAAAACCGTCACGCTGAAGTCTTGTTCGACAGCGAGCATAACGGGGTTCTGCTTGAAGCACACAAGGTGGTCTCATGCCTGTTTTAATGATACCTGGAAAGTTGCTGCAGAAATGATAAGGCCTTGCAGGCTGGGCCTCCTAGTGTAGAAATTAGTTGAAGGAAAACGGTACTGCCTCTCTGATATCCAGTATCCGAAGTGATAGCTGAGAAGAGGCTGTCCTTTAGCAATCTTGTATACTTCTGTCAGCGTTATTTCTCCATTCTCGCCCCGCCGGGCTACCAGGAACTCGCAGTCGAAAGGGATATAGCTATCAGCCAGAACTTCTTGCGGGGATGAGATGTCCATGAACATTAACCATGTCGGTCCGGACAGACTTGTCTTCTCGGACAGCTAAAAAGTGAAATGGTAACATACTTTAGGCGCCGATATCGAACAGTGATTGCATGGGACACTTAGCGACACGAACAAGTGGCGTGCTTCTGCGGAGAAGACGGTGAACCATCGGTTTGCATGAAATGTGGGTGTTTGATTTGTCAATTACAAAGTATTAGATTTTCAAGGAAATTAATGTGCCATTAAGTTAACAGTAAGGAGAATCAGACTAGGTATAAAAATAAGAATTTTTCTGTCCTAGTATAACATACAATCCCAGATTTCCAGGTCATCGTGTGACTGCATAAGGATCAGCCACAGGACCGTGCCAGTGGCAATGCAAAAGGTTAAAACACATTTTTTCGTTGTGGGTCGCCACATATGTTAACATTATTAAACTTGGAAAATGAACTTGGACGCCATGGAGGAAAAACCGGCACTTTTCAAACTGCTACTACTACTACGACTACTACTACTACTACTAGTAGTAGTACTTCTTCTTCTTCTTTTGTCTTTATGCTGTGACTTCCTAAATCTTAAAATTACTTAAAACTTTTAGGTTTTTTTAATACAGATTCTAGCCTCCTTATTTTGCAGCTTCCTTTCTTCCTACTGCGTTCTGGCTCCGACGGGGTTTCTTCTTGCAAGGTGCGTCCTTTATCCTCGCTACGTGTTTTAGAGATTTAAATCTGGAAATTTTAGTCGTATTGTACCAGGCCCTTTGTGCTGCAAAATTGTTATTGTCACTTTCTTTGACATTTAATAGCAGCTATTGCCACGTAGAAAAGATTAAAGGATTTCGGAGTTGTGGAAAGGGGTAGCTGGAATTCGAGATTCTAAAAGCCGAAGCCATTTTATCGCAATGTTTTTGAAGAATATTTGGCCAGACACCTGCCGCAGTGTTTTCACTTAAGACTTAATGATGTAAATGGAACGGTGTTCATGAGAGTCAGACCTGACGCAGAGATCTGTCGGCCGGTGTGTCCCCAGACAGAATGATGTTCAAGGCGTGGTAGTCGCGGCACCGACAGTTAGCCGTCGTGTAATTGAAGGACTGCAGTGGCAGTTGTGTTGCTGGGATTCTCCGGTCTGAGAGCAGTCGGAGTAGCTTAGCTGAGGACATTCCTGGAATCAGTGATGATGTAAGTACTTACGTCCTGTGGTAATCTTTGTTGATAATGAGCTTAGAAAGTGTGAGGAGTTTCTCATATCCTGAGTTAAGAATAGGGTTTGTCGTAACTTGAGGTAAGAACTCCGAGCAGGAACTTGTCGTATCTTGGGTTAAGATAGGGGGTTTCTCATAAGCTAATATAAGAATAGGGAATTCTCATATCCTGGATTAAAAAAAAAGTATTTCCTTGTGTCAAGCACAGAATTTTCATGTACTAAGAACAGATGTTTCTCTTACCCAGAGTTAAAGCAAGGGTTTCCCATATCCTGAGCTAAAACAGGGGTTGTGCTTGTTCTGAACATTTCGAGCTTATCTCATTAAAAATTTATCCAACCAATGTAGAAGAAAGCGAAACGCAAGCATTTTATGCCCATTGTATGAATAATCGTATTTTCTACATGCTTTTCAATTTTCGAGAAACTAGAAAACATCCCAGAAATTTTACGCTATTTCTACGTTTTTAAACCTGCCTATTAAATAATCAACAATCCTCTTCCGAAAACACAAGAAATTACCGGCCTATTACATATATATTCAGTATACCCTCAACACAACTTTAAAATACAAGCTAATTGCCCAAATAACTTGGATTGTAAATATTTGGAAATTGTTTTGAAGCTGAATCGGTAAAGAAGAAGAGTACAGAAGAAGTCTACACCCTGTAGCTTGCACAACTTTTGGTGTGAGTTTACGACTTATTGCCACATCTTTTGTCTCCGTTATCACAGCCTTTGTTACCACACTTACCTCCCCGAACAAACTATACGCATAAAGTGACTCCAAAATTTAATGTTGCTGTCTACTTCGTTCATCGCCACTTTCCCTATTTTCTCCTTCCACTTTCCTTGACGTGTCTATTGATCACCAATAAGACAGTATACTGCAGCTTTCTGGAAGGCCTATGATACTAAATGCTTGTTGTTTACCATATTTTCCATATATTGTGTTCTCTAAGCAACATCTGGTATTGCAATTTTCTACTTTCATTGGCCTTGTTTTCCCGCAAATTTATGTTGATTAGTGCATTTAGCCGGCCACAAGTTTGTGGTAGATTTTTCGAATACTTGCCTAACGATATATATGAAGTAGTCCCTGTGATTGCCATGAGGGCGTATAACGGGGCTAGAAGTGTAGCTACGTTTTCGTAGAAGAAAAAATATTGTTCCATAATTTTGTAACAAGTGAGACTATTTACTGAAACTGTACCGCGACTACACTAGTTCATCGTCACCCAGACGTCACGTCATAAGAAAGCAGTCAGTTTGTAGGAAAAGTAACGTCATGAATGAGCACTTACTTGTTTCTTTTTGATGTCCAGTAGAGAGTAGGAACACACATTCATTTCTGAAGTAATTCTTCAGTGAACTTATTAGACCAGCTGCAGCTGTCACTTGAAACTTCTGATCAACTTCACAACAACAAGGTGCGGCTATCATTATTACCAACCCGTACGACAGTATGGACATTTAGATTAATGCCTTCTGGTTAATGATCTAAGATCTTTTATAGGATCTAAAGTATGTATAGTGTTAAGCCGTTATAATATGAAATGTTAGACTAATTTTATGTTGTCGAATTGGTTAGTTATACCGAGTTTCTACCTGTAAAATTTATGTAACATTTATTTGTTCCGAATTGTAGTGAGAGTTGTCGTGCTGGTTTAGCATTAATATGAGCATATAAGATTTCCAAGTATTGTGTTCATCATCACTTGCATGTAGACGATATAGAATTAAATATTTAAAGAGTAAGATTAACCCGTTTTGTAATTAAAAACTCAGTTCGTGCGCCTCGGTAAACAGACACCCCTCAGTTAGAGAAACTAATCAGTTAATGCTGTGTAGGTGAGTTGTCGCTGTTTTTCTCCGAAAACCATGCACAATACATAATTGCACTCTGTGGGCAGAACGTAGAACTTTCTTATATCAAACTTGGTGGTGCATAGAGTAACCGCTATCTTTTAAAGGGCTAATAATTTTTTTACAGTGACTTTTCCTTAGTAAAATGCATTTCTTTCTGAAAGAGTCATATTGAGAATGCTCATGCACCACACTCACGCAGGAAACTAAACACATACACACTTGCTCAGGGAGCTGGGAACCTCTAAGGGAGGAAAGTATTTGAAAACAATTCCGACAAGTTGCTTTATCGCGTGCTCGATAGTGGTGTTTGTAGTGTGCAGCAGAGCTATTAATTGTCTGCCATAAATGACTAACCAATAATTGTCCTTTTGCTAAAAGGGATGTAGATAAGGTGAAAAGAAAACATGAGATAATTAAACAATTAATATGCAAGAGAATTGGACATATTTAAACAACATCTTAGTTTCTTTATACGAAGCAATAGTTTGCTCAGAAGACAGGTGTGATAACAAAGGCTCTTAGGTTGGAGAAGGGGACAAAAAGGTAATAAATGATTGATACACGCAAAGAGAAGTACAGGATATACAATATCGACGAAGGCACATCCTGTGTATATCACGTGAACCCACAGTTAAACACTGACACACAGCTGATGCAAGACATTTGATTCAGACGTAAGGATTTTTCAAATATTTGTGATATAAACTGGTTAGTTTATGACAAGTTTCAATTCCGATACGTTTTTACGCGTGTCTTAACAGACGATAACAGTTACCACGGCGTGAGATTTTTCTACCAGCAACACAACTATTAAGAAGTCTATTTTCTCGCACTTGGTTACAGTGTATTCACCCGTTCTGTTAGGTGTTAGTGAAGACAAATTCAAAAATTAAATCCGACTACATTTACGTTGGCCCTACAGGACCTTCGATAAAGACAAGATCGAAGGATCATGCACGGTGATTAGGTCTAGCATTTCTAACGTAGGAAATTCAGTAGTGGCAGAACACAGCATCGAGGTAAATAAGTATATCAGGTTCTGGTAGACACAACACAGATGTATAGCGGCGTTAGTTTGTGTGTAGATGTATGATGACATCGAAATATAGCTCTTCATTTTGTAACTTTTGTCTAGGTGGAGGCGACAGAACAGCTTCACGCCCTAGCCGCATTATCCCAGGATAAATATCTCACTTTACTCGCTGGAGAGGGGGCTGGGCGGGCTCCACTGCCAATCTGGACACTTTGGAGAAGACAAAAGTCTTTTGACCCTGCCGGGAATCGCACCGCAATCCTTCGGTTGTCCAGCGAGCAGCCGAGTTAAACCTGGTGGTATATGAATAAACCACAAAACCCCCTGACATCTATATGCGGCCTGCAGGGCGAAATTTAAACCCGCGACCTCCCGAACATTAAGCGCAAGTGTTAAACGATCGATCGCGAATTTTTGAATGCAGTTGACTGATGCATGGAATTAACGCTGTGAGTTGTCTTTTGGCATCAGCTAGACTGACTTTTCGTGGTTTTATGGACTTCAGAAATTTCACAGCCCGTCCGTACTGTCCTAAACGAGGTTACGAGCTTATTTTTCTGACACGGAAGTAACTGATCCCCTTATCCAATAATTGCAACAATTTTTACACATTCTGTCCTGCATATGGAAACTGAGATGAAACTTATTCGTGTGTGTAAGCAACGCGTTTTGAAGAAATGCGATCGTACACAATGATTACTCTATTTCATAGCTCGGCTTTAAGAAGAGTTACTGGTCAGCCTCAACACTCATCCTGTGTGAGAAGAAATGTGCCCTGTTACCTGCATTAAAATGGAAGATAATTTGATGCAAACATTCAGTCATTGTAACTAATTCGCGAACTTCAAATAGAAAGAAGATAACCGCACTCATGCTGTGTTGTCACTTGGAGAACCTTGACTAACAGCGCCAGAATTATCGCTGTAGTCGACAGGAAACAAACGTAAGCCGCTAATCGATATGTTTTATGTGTTAGAAGACGTACAACCAGGTGTTCCGTACGGAGTGGAAATTACATGACATTTTGCATATAGCAACCTGTCGATTAGCTGCCTACTGAAACTTTCCCTGTCTGATAAGAGATGATATTTGGTGATATTTGTTCTTAAGACACTTCCGTTTCTCATATTTTGTGTTGGGAGTAACAAAAGATTAATTCTTCGAGAATGTCTTCCAGAGGTACATAAAATTAGGTTTTCAGTGAGAAAATCAAAACTTCATTTCCACGCACATGTAGACTACATTTTCTTCCGATTCGTAAGGATGCTGGGCTTAATACAAACTATCACGTATTGCTTTTCTAACCGTGGTAGCTTATTAACCCTTTAAAGATGAAGCGTGTCTCTTTTACATAAGGACTCAGTGCGTACTGCGCAGTAAACACTCTCCACTTCGGTTATAAAAACCAATCTCTTAATGTTTTATAAGGCAAAAGTTGCTGTTTGTTCTGAGATCCGTACAAAACACATAAACGCAATGTGGGTACCACGCAGAATTTTTTAATGTTAAACCTGGTCGTATGTAAAGTTACCGCTAGGCTTTAAAGGGTTAATATCGTACATTACACTGGTGAGACACAAACTAGAGTATGCCTCTACTGTGTGGAACTCTATAACGTCTGCTGACGCCAGAAAGCTGGAACGCATTCAGCGGAAATTCGTAGTCCTGTGTCGAAATCGTTTCTTTACTCCCTCATACCATGTTACTTACGAGGATTTTCTGAAATTCCTAAGGCTTTGTACCCTGTACGATAGAAGACTTTATCGCGATGCTCCATTTTATTCCTGTTTGTTCCTGTTTACAATGTTGCCCGTCCCATTTGGACCCTGCCGGTATTCGAGTTCTTCCTCGTAATTTTACAAACTCTACCCGATTTACTGCTGCTTGTAAAAACTCTCCGCCTAATAGATGTGTTTCGGCTGCTAACCGTGTTAGCAAAGACATCGATATCTTTAGGAAACCAATTATTTATTTAAAACAGATATTGCGCTAGTCTGTGACATTTTTAAATCAATTTATCTATTTTTTCAGGGTATAGAGGTTTTCCCCTGCACTTCTTTTATATTGAGTTTTTCTGCAATATTGTTTTTTGTTTCGTCTGTTTAGTGTTTTGTTTTTGTAGATTTGTACTGTTTTTTTTTATTTTTGTCTTTGTGCTGTTAAGCCTTCAGGTCAATAAATACCCATTGAATTGAATTGAATTGAATTGAATTATTATCATCAATGCTTTCGTCATGAAATTTATTTACTGTGAGTTAGGAAATTACGTTTTGTATGCTATTCGGAAGATTTTCAGCCTTCGGACGGTTAATGTACTACAAGTTGCATTGAAACAACGCAAACTGCAGAATTTTACTTACTCTGAAGCTGCTAGAAATAAGACCAAAGAATTTTCGGTTCTCTAAGATAGTTTTAATTCTACAGAATTTCAGAGGTTTTAGACTCTAAAGGAGGGCATTTGGAGGTAGCGCAATGCCGCTGGACCTGCGACAACACTGTAAAAAAGTGCACAATCCTATAAAACATCGTGGCCGAAAAGTGAGCTCTTATGTTTCTTATTGCGAAGGTCATGGATTTCCTCAGTGCCTCCAGCCAAACGCCGGGGTAGTACCTTAAATTAGGCTACAACCGCTTCCTTCCAAATCCTTTCCTTTCAACAATATTGCGACCATTTAACACACCATAACCTTGAGCTAATGCAGGCGTCACTAAATAAACCAAGAATAAAGAAACTGGACCTAAAAACATTGAAACCGATCAAGGCTTCCTGTGTAGACAATTGTATAAACAAATGCTGAGCGTTAGCATTAGGCATTTGTAATAAATATTAGATACTGCGTCTTGCCTTTCTATAAGTAAAGACACAACCTTTCGTCCGTTTTACTTCGTGAGCTGTTGTCTTGCTTGATTGGTACGGTAACGTATGAAAAATCTAGTATCCACCACCGCAGGTGTCTCTGGTGGTAGGGGTGGGGAGAATGCCCTTGATGACACTCACTTGTTTGTAGGGGAAGAAATACAGTGGCGGATTTTTCATTCAGTTACTTTGTGTACTCCAACTTCCAATGTACTGCTGTATGTAGGTCTCTATATAACATCACTGCATAAACAACAATTATTTTAAGGACGTAGATAACTTTTTAAGGCCAAACATAAGAGGTAAGGGATTAAGGAAAACAAAATATCTAAGAGGAGAGGAAACAAATAGAAATTAGATAGGCCTAGAGATAAATCATAATACAATATGACGCAACTGCCAACAGTAGACGTAACTGTACATATGCTTGAGGTCCTCCTGCAGAAGCAACACGGCGTTGCGCCGGTGGTCTACGGGTTGCCGTAAATTAGAATTTAGCCTATTAAATACAAGCACGTAAATAAAATACTACAGCGAGAACAAAAAATAAAGCCGTAAAGAAAGTAATTTGATTCTGTAAAACAAAGCCTCAAATACATATTGTAAGCTTGAATTTTTGTTAGAGTATTTACAATGTGTTGTGATGCGAATATCTGTGCATAAGGATCAGGCCAAGAAGACGTGTGAGGAAATGGAGGTGTTGCTCCATGCATTTTTATCCTTGCCGCTAAAAGCAGGCGAGTGGGCAGCTTCAGTGCTTGGACGCTTTGCCACAGGGGGAGGATTACCTGGTGACCATACAATATGAGGCTGCATGGGTCCCAGAGCCGCCTGCGTACTATGCAGAATAGACAAAATCCTTCCCCCGCCGTGAATGGAGCCCAAATTTGCTGGTCGTGCAGGTTGTAATCTAGTCAATATACTGACTGAGCTAGCGCGACCCCCCCCCCCCCCCCCGCCAGCCTATATAGAACCTCCACACGACGATAGACGTAACGGGGTAATCTCGTGCTCTTATCATGTTAGTTTTATACACAGCCCTTTGTTTTCATTTGGTGCTGCGCCCTAGAATTTTGTCGACGTGAGAATGATAAAATGCCTCCATACCCTCGTAGTGTAACGTAACTTGAACTCCAACAGTGGAGTCAGCAAAATTTGGTCTGACAACAGTGTAGCCAACTCGGCAGCTGTTATTTGTCCGCACTGTGGTATTCTGGCTGCCTGTGATGCGGCGTGTTCTTATATATTGATAATTACGTTTCGGAGGAACTTTCTGCTTCTATCTTCATAGTATGAGTCCATCTCTAAAGATGGAGGTAGCTGTCACAACCTAGAAAGCGGACCATAAACATACTCTGTGTTTGATGCTCTGGCCAGAATTTCCGTTTGGGTCGTTGGTGCAGAATGGTGTACAAAACTTCGTACCGCAGGACTTGGACATTAATTCCGTATTAATACGTATTCAGAAAATAGGCCCTAGTCTTGTTCCAGCACACCCACACAACTAATACTCTGAAGAGGGTGCAAAAACGGACGTGAGTCATAAAACTGGAGTCTTTCAGAATTTTAGCGATGGGATGGCAAGAATTGACTGAGGACGAGACGCCATATGACTGCTTACCCCAGTCATGAATCGAATGGTCTTAATAGTAAAATAGTCCCTGTGCACACCGTAAAGGTGTATGTTGCAGTGGAGGTATAGCCCCACTAATTCTTGATCTCGTGTGAAGACTGAGGTGAGTGGTCAGCCTCACGCCCCGCACGCATTAGTAGCAGGGATAGGGTCTCCAGTGCCCATTCAGTAGGCTGCTGTATAGGCCGCAGAGCGGATCTGAACGCTTTGAAGAAGAGGTAAACCTCTTAGCCTTACAGGAAATCTAACAACTAGTCCTTAATGACAACCAGTGGCCTACTGACTTCGCAGACTAAGCTGTCGCGATTTTAAAGTCGGAATATTGTGTGTCAAAAGGGCTGCGTGCCTCTTTAGCTAAAATTGTGGAAGCATTTCTTATGTACTTCTAGAATTATTCTACTAATTAATTTGCCATTTCGACCTCTAAAACTGTCAGTCGAAACTTATGAACCGTCAAGATATTTTAAGTAAATTTATCCACTTCTCCATTATAAGATATATATATATCTTATTTCCAGATATTTTGGAAGTTTTGTTTGACAGTGGAAAAAGAAATTACGTGTCGCAGTCGCTAGGGAACAATTACAGTAAAATTTTAACCCAAACATTAAAGTTGGGACCGTTTGTTTAATTGAAAAATAACATAATTCAGATTATAAGGACTGTAACGGAAATTTTTGGACATTTCATAACATTTGGGTTCGTTTTTTAACTGAGGAACATGAACTAATTTTTGTAATCCACCACTGAAGTTCATTGACATTGACACGCGCGACACATACGTCATAACACTGATTCCCTCCTAAACCCCGGCCATAAGTTCGGTAACATTCGTTGAGGATGGACGTGTGGTGGTTCGCGGCCGGCCTGCAGCTTGCCATAGTAAGTTGGAGGTGCTACTAAATAAGCAGTTGTAAGCTCGTATGATTTTAGATTGATTAATTAATTTATATTAAAACCATTTCAAACCAAATATGCCTGTTGACTTGCTGACATTAAGCATGGTTTTGGCACTTTTCGAAAATGGCGTAACTTCCTTTTTGTGAAGGTCATCGTAGTTTATCAACGGTTTTACAGTTACACATTTCGAGTCAAATGTGTTGCACTTCAGGCTTTAATTATTAATTATTTTCGGTATAAATGAACGTGAAATGTTAGTTTCAAAAGTCAGATAAAACACAAATTTGTATTTCTAAGTCCTCTAATGTATTCATCCGCGAGTAACCGCTACAGGGGACGCTACGTGTTCTGGAACCGTAATGGACGTCTTGTCGAAGTACGGTAGGAACAGGCGAACAAATTTCCGCCAGTATTTACAAATTGCTTGCAAGGAACAAATCAAATGCGGTAACTGTTGTGTTGCTGACTTTTATTCAGTAGGTAAGCAGTTCGAATCCTGCCAGAGGAATATTATGCTATCATTATCCAGATCTATCATGACTACCTTCGAGCACAATAACAGTAACAGAATATTGGATTGTGTAAGGATAAATTAAATTTATGATTCATATAATTTCTTATAGGATAATTTTTATAATGATTACAATTTTAGGCTTGATACACTCCTCTTTCTGATATTAAACAACTGTTAAGTTTATAAAGCTTTATCCCCCCGTTGTAGAAGTTGTGACATGACTTTCAGGAACTTTGCTTAAAAGCAGTTAGTCTTGTCTCAAGGTGGCAGGCGTGTTACAAGTTATGGTTAATAAAACTGTGCCTCTGCAGATCTAGACTTTCAGATAAGAATGATTGCCCATTCAGAGAGCGTGGTCACCAGTGTTAAGGAACAGAGTAGATTAGAAGCAGAACATAGAAAGGTAAATACACTGGATATGTAATAAGGGAAATAACATCTAATGCCAAGGCTAAGAATGAGTGGAGCTATACACCTGCTTCCCCTATATGCCTTCATGGCCTGGACAAGGACAACGTTATACGCAAGAAATAAGATAATAACAGTATTAGTAATATATTATGTTGCTAATTACTGAGGTGGTGTCTTGACATGCTAGTTTATTTATTCTGCTTCTTGTGAATGTGTCAGAAGCAGTACATAGGACGATAAGTGTAACGGATATATGGTTAGGAATGAGTGGAGCTATACTTCCACTTCCCCTATATTTCCTCATGGCCTGGACAGGGGCAACTTTACATACGGGAAATAAGATGCTCTTAGTATTAGTACTGTATTATATTGCGAATTACTGACTTGGTGTTCTGATATGGTAATTTTCTCTTGTACATGTCACAGAAGCAGTACATAGAAAGCTAAATGTAGTGGATATATAATATGGGAAACAGGGTACTATCAGTGTTAGTAACATTACATGTGATAGGCTATTGAGCTCGAGATTTAACACTTAAGTTTATCCACGCTGCTTCGTCTGAGTACCTCAGCACCATTATGTGGGAAAGTCATATGGTGAACAGAACACATGGCGGGGCGAACAGGACACTCTCAGTGCTATTCGTAAGAAATGTATATTACGAATTATCGAGCTGTGGCTTTGACGTGCTGTTTTATCCATTCTGTCGTGTGAATATGTAGAATGATGAACGTCTCGTGACTAATAATTAAAATTCCAAGTGGCAGTGTAACAGGGCGTGACCAATTTGCATATTTAAATCACCAGTGGTGTATCTGGGTATCAATGTTCCGTCTTTAATTTTGAATTACATCTCACTGATTTCTTTTGCAGTTTCCTTAGTCCTACTAAGTGAATGTCATGATACCAACATGAAATAAGAGCACACCCCTCCCTCCCTCCTTCTGTCTGTGTGTGATTCTACATACCTACCTTCGGTTACATCTTCATTGCCCTCTTATTTTCTTCCGTTTAGGATCATTTGGACTTTTTGTAACCTGACAAAGCAGAATCAGACTCTCTGCCCCTTATTTTGCCATCTATATCAACTCATTGTTTCAGTGTTTTCATTTTAACTTCTATGGTTGTTCTGTCTGTTTAGGATCATTTGGTCTTTTTGCAACATGCCAAAGCAGAATCATACTCTCTGCCCCTTATTTTGCCATCTATATCAACTCATTGTTTCAGTGTTTTCAGTTTAACTTCTATGGTTGTTCTGTCTGTGTAGAACGCCTGTTGTTGTCTCACAAGACATATTTCAGTCTATGCTTCCTAGTGATGCCCTACTGGAATTGTTATGTCATCAGACTAATATTCCGAAAATTTTGTTTTGCTATACTTGATGTTTCTTGATTTTGAAGCTCTTCTGGCCTATATTTTTTTGCGCGGTTGCCGAGTTCTACTACTGTAATGTCACAATGCTGCCTAACTTCAGCCATCTCCCTATAAGCCCAAATAGTTCGACATATGTAACTCCACTTACATCCTCATTGTCATGATACCTAGCAGGTTTAGGCCCATTCGCCCTGCCAGTGACCTTACAGAACAGAACCTTATAATCTTCATCGCATTTTGTGATCTTCACCAGCTCATTTTTTCAGTGTGTTCAGTATAACCCATTCTGTAGCGATGTATGAAATAAATCTGTGACGTAGGTAATGTTGTTTCGCTTCTGAAAGTGTCTATTTTTTGTCTCGTGAAAAAATTTTCAGTGGCTGTTTCTTGTGATTTGTACTTTGCTTCCTTCTGTCTGTGTAACTAATACATTTGAATCCTGACATGTTTTTTACCATTGATATTTCGAAGGTTTTGTCTTTATGTGATTACATTCGCATCTTCTGGAATGCTTCCCTGGGTAATAAAATCATGTTAACAGAAATTTTACTTCTGACACTCATTGCGGTGCACAAAGTGATGTATCTCATTTTATGAATTAATTAGTGCATTTGATACAATGTCGTTGGTTAATGGCAGGACCACAAGGTCATGTGTTCAAATGGGAGAATTCTTAGTGAAAAAATTCGTTCAACCATTTAGACTGAAAATTTTCGTAACATTCTTAGGAATTTCTTTGGAATTTCGCCGGTATAATTTGACCACAGACACAACTGACACAAAGTTCCACCAATTGTATCGATATGCGGTACCTTAAGAAAACTTAAGTATTTGTTACTTATGTTTAAAATGTTATAAAATTGATCATGGCCTGCTAATATTCGTATGAAAGTAATCACTCTTGGAATTCATATGATTTTGGGTTAAATTGGGTAGAAAATACCTCGATGACAGACGTGTGTGTAGGTGTTACAATACGAATTGCATTGCTGTAAGCATAGACCTTGCGATATTAAATGTTGGCTCTGAATGTGGACCGGGCAATAAAACAAAAAATTTTAGTTTTGATTTTACGACGAATTTCTGATAATACCATTCCAAAAGCAAAAATGTATTGTTTCTTAAATGTTTTACTATTATTGGAGTTTATTGAAAATTGTTGATTTTATGGCTACAAAAGTGTCGATTGATTTCTTAGCTGGTTCAACTAAATCACACTTGCACTGCGAAGTAGGGACGCCAAGATACATGCAATTCGTACGTTGGCAACATGCGCATGAATGGCACAAATCACAAATCTTTATTTATTTCTGCTAACAAACTAAACAAACTAAACAAACTAACAACTCTCCCTTCTGCTTGCAGGTCTGTCCTGCTTTCTGCATGGCCGGCACACGTAACAAACAGGATCTGTGCATCCACATGCATCCATTGCCAGCCAATGTGAGTTATTCAGGTTAAATATTTCATTTTTTAAATTTTATTCATGTACGTACTTAAAAATCTTATTTTCTACTTAAATTGTATTTCAATGTATTTGAATTTTTACTCTGGTTAAAATTCTACTTTTGAATGCAGCAAGTTTCCTTTACGCTACCGTTTCTCACATTATGCCCGTCGGACTGTTAAGAGGTTTGAATCATACATAAAATAGCAGTTTATGAAGTCTCCTAAACAAAATATCACACTCTGCTGCGAATATGTAAGCAAAGTAATACTTAATAAAATGTAAACAAAATGTGTCTTTACCTAGCCATTGCTGGGCGTGTAAGCAGTGTTGTAGGCGAGTCCACTCTGCGGAAAAACTTGCCTCGGGGCAAGAGCCGGAATTTGCGTGTCACAGCGGAATGTTCGCAGGACTTTAAAAATGCTGATAAATGTGAAATTTCATTGTACTATAAAAACGACACAGCTTATAGAATTTTCTCGGCTATCGTGATATTTTTATGACCTTCTTCAGTGCGATTTCTCAAAATATGTTTTCAGCACGAAGTTCACTGCAATGAATTCGCTATAAGACATTCTTAGAACCATGTTCCTTGTAAATGTCACCTTCAAGATTCCCCAAGACAGAGTTTCGATACGTTGTTAAGCTTTTCTCAGGTCCCTTGGAGTTTCTGATGACTTTTTTCAGTAACATATTCCGAAATAAGGCTTTATTTCAAGTGTTACTCTCATTCCTGTCTCAGCCATTCTGTGGTTACTTTTGCTTTTCTTTATTAAGGATTTTCAAAATAAAACTTTGCGTGCGATATTATCACTTCTATATAAGGCGTTCTCAAGTATGTTGGTATTTATTGTGGCTTTCTCCAGTAAAAATTTCCAAAACAAACTTCTGTGGAATGTGTGTAGAACTCCTGTGTAAGGCGCTTTCAGGGCTTCTTGTATTCTTCATGATTTTCTTCAATGATATCTTCCAAACCAAACTTAATTGCAATATTAATCACACTTGTTTTTCTAAAGCTTTCTCATTTCCTACTGTGTTTGTCGTGGTCTTCTTCAGTAACATTTTGCACAATAAATTAAAATATTAATCAGTATTAATTTTCTATCAGTCCTCAGTTCTCATGTTTTACCGGTTTTCTTCAATAAAAATTCCCAAAACGAAGTTTTTGTGTAACATTCACGAAATTCGGTAACTCGTCTACCATACATGGCCCTGTCGTCTCTCCTGATACATTTCGTAGTGTTATTGGACAGTATTGCCGAAGAAAACTATCATAATATTCTCACTGGACGTCAATTTTCCCTAGAACAGTACCTGTTGCCATATCACAGTGTCTTGGTCTGTCCACTCTAGATATGCCGCTACTGATTTATTTGCAGCTTCTTGATTATTTATATTTTAGATTACTTCATTCAAATCATTAGTAAAGGTTTCATACTACTTGCCCCTTATAGCATACCTCAGTCATTTGTTAACACACGGAACTGATGCACGAAGGGTCTGGTAGCAAGTGCACGTATTTTTTACTCACGTTAAATATTAATATTTAATCAATTTGTCACACTAAATTTCGATAAATATCGACATTTATCGAAATTTTTGCTGTTAGACTCAATAAAAAGTTACCATTTTAGGTAAGCATACAAGCGGGAGGCAGACAGCCAGCCAGCCAATAGATCGGTTCCACGTGGCTTAAGAATTTCGGTTTCATTATTCTCGGGAGTGTTTATGCGCCGAATATAAAGATTATTATATTCGGGAGTGTCTGTGCAGTGACTGAAAGCTCACATACTAAGCAATTTTAAAATATGTGATGCTCTTTATAATGTCGAATTGTGTTTTCAGTGATTAGTGTTTTCAAGTGGACCCGTAACAACTCAGTGTTCGTTTTGAACGTTTTGTGTCTAATAATGTGTGATACGAATACGAAAGCGTCTGGAATGACCTCGTAAGTGCTAGTGATAGTGATAGTGCTAGTGATAGTGCCAGTGATAATGGTGGTGATGGTGATGGTGCTGCAACGATAAGTGCAGTGTTTTCTTCCACGGTTGCAACCGTCCAGCGATTACTGCAGTATGCATCCGAAGGACGACTTCGAACACAGGACCACGGCAAGAGGAGCAATGCGCAGAGGTAACTTCGACGGACAACTAAAGGTAGGTCCCATATACATCGAGGGACAGCGCCCGCAACGAACGGTGAGTCATGGACGTCTGTCATTATGTTACATTGTTTGGAGTGGAGAAACAAATCGTGTCAATAGTTTACATCTCAAGTTCGGTAAAAATCGTTATTGGTCGTCGGAGTTGAATGTTTGACATAGAGAAAGTCTAACTGACCTCATAATTAATTTATATTCGAACAAATGAATGTATTAGTGTTAAACTGAATTTGTTAGCTTCGGATACATCTGTGACTAAGCACCAGGCTGTATTACACTACTCAGGTTTCTTATCGCAGTGGAAAATTGCTTGCGTTAGCCTAACAGCGAACTAAGCGGAACGTTGCGTGTTGGACGGCGTTATGTTACCCTTTGATTTCCGAATTGAATGGAGCGTCCTTTGAACACGGTGCATGGGATTTGCAGTTTCAGCAGGAGAAGCCTTCTGCATTTTGTCCTTCTAATGCTGTAGAAACACATTACACGAATCTACCATTGAACTTACGTAATGCTCAAAACGCAACGCGGAGTAAATGTATGCATTTGGAGCTGCACTAAATGGTATAAGTTTATAGGCCTGTCACTAGCCACCAGGCTTCGTGGCATTAGACTTATTGCTGCGATGATGAATGTAGGTGTGTATTTGTAGTCCGAATACTTCCAGCTGCTCTGCTTGTACAATTACCATTTTGATCAACATCATTACAGATTTTTATATCCTGATTGAAGGAGACATACTTTTAATTGACAGCTATTTAAATATGTAATAATCGACGTTGTGTTTAGCCCAGGCATCAGGGCGGGAGGGAGGGCGACAACAATTCTCATACATTAACAGGCATCAGGGTGGGAGGGAGGGAGGGCGACAACAATTCACATACATTAACAGGCATCAGGGAGGGAGGGCGACAACAATTCACATACATTAACAGGCATCAGGGAGGGAGGGAGGGAGGGCGACAACAATTCACATACATTAACAGGCATCAGGGAGGGAGGGCGACAACAATTCACATACATTAACAGGCATCAGGGAGGGAGGGAAATATCTAGCACATAATATGGAACACCGCAGGTAACGCCTATAATATATTAAAACGATATGACTTGTCACTAGCCGTGATCTTGGTCTTACCCATAGGCGTAGGTTGGAGGTGCAAGAGGGCAAGTGTCCCACCAATATTTTTCTACGTAAGAATAGTTTTTTTTTCTACTGAGTTGAAGACGGACAAATAAAAAAATAAAAATATTTTCAAAACGATTACGAATTATGATTGAATTAACAGCTAAGTTGTTCTGTCAAGAATGTGTGCATTATGGGTCACAGTGGGGGAAATTGGTGTATGTATATTAGGGACTGGTTCAAACGAATCTTCCCCTCTTTCTAACTTGACTTCTTCGTAATTTAAAGTTCCTAAAACCCATGGTTGATTTCGACCCCCAAGTGTTATTAGCCAAGTAACGCCTATGGTCTACTCATAGTGATACTCTCTACGGGCCTCTGCAGTCTTAAGGACCCCCCTTAAACACACTGGAATTCGAATTCGAGAGCGGCGAAATCTAGAGCACTATTTGATTTCCACATTCCACAAGTCGAAGGTGTCCACGTACGTGAGGAAGCTGCAACTCTTGGTCGTTTCTTAGGGCAGTGAGAAGGATGGCAACGTAGAGAGCCCACTGTCGTTGCAGACATAGTAGCGGGAGTATTATAAGTCTCGGTGCCCTTTGGCGCTGATGGCTACGATAAACATATCCTGTGTCCGTTGATGTTCTCCATTATTCTTTTAGATCGAGAATATTTACCCGTACTAACTTATGTGTCGTTTGGCCTTTATCTGATATCTAGGAGAATTCCTTCTTAACGAACTGCAGCAGGAAATACATCATCCGTAACATCATTTTTAATAGTAGCTATGGAAGTGATTAATGAGTGCTATAGGTATTTTTGGGTTTTCCCCCCTTCTCAAAGAAACTAACAACAAGGTTTGGCACCTGACTGATGGTTTAGCAATTTAAGGTTTAATGAAATTTTTGTATGAAGATATACTTTCATGAACAGTTTAATTTAAAATTTCTTATCTTTGAATTGTTATTCTGCTGCTCTTTGCTGTAGTTCTCACTGTTCTACGAATAGAATGAGATAATCGATGTGGAATAGCAGGTAATCATCGTATCGACTGTGCTATCGACGTCTACGCCACACTCGACTTGTTTTGCGTGCGCCCTATAGGGGCACTGAAGGAGTATGTTGATATGACGTAATTGACGTCACACTCGTCCAACCAATAGCATTGAGAGGTACAGCGGCCCAGTGTGTTTTGTAAAATGGCGTCTGCTCCGATTGAGTCCATGATAGTAGAAGATAAATCTGAACCTGAGAAACCAGTGGATCGTGAAAAAGTAAGTATTATTTTACTTTTTTCTTATTTAAAAGTGAAGACGCGCTAGTAGATAATAGCATTGTCACCGCGTATGGAATTTGGAGA
Source organism: Coptotermes formosanus (assembly GCA_013340265.1). Lineage (NCBI taxonomy): Eukaryota > Metazoa > Arthropoda > Insecta > Blattodea > Rhinotermitidae > Coptotermes > Coptotermes formosanus. The sequence goes on along the minus strand of BLKM01000881.1, from coordinate 499,952 downwards.
TTACACCACTTGTGTGCTCCAGTAAGTACAGCACGCTTCATTCACAACAATATATTTTTGATAGAATGTTTCATAAGATTATGACGTTACGTAAATAACACTGTGATAAGTGACGCTGTTAGAGCAATTACTTTTTTAAAATGAAGCTTGAGCATTTTGAATGATAATTCTTTCCCAACAGTTGTGGCGTTTTAGAGGCCTGTATTGTAACATATTTATATGTTGCTATAGCATTGCAGCTGTAAACAGAAGATTACGCGTATTTTGTTTTTTTTCCTCAGACATGTCCTCTGTTGTTGCGTGTGTTCTGCAACACAGGACGCCATCATAATATACTAGACTACAGTAGAGGCAATGTTCCTGCCAATGAACTACAGATTTATACCTGGTAAGACCATACACAAACATCCAAACTTGTAAATTACAAAGGGAAACCAGTGTTTTATTGATTATACAGTTTACTGATTTATCCTTGTGCATATTTCCATTAGTTGAGATTCTGACCACAGTAGATTTTTGCAGTGTAACTTCATATTTGTGCACTCTTGCAGTGTTTGTGATTGTTATACAGTAAAATAGTTTCACATGTCATGTGTAGGTACTTCTGTGATCAGTCTCCATACAAAACCTAATGTGTTTCCAGTGGTTACTGCCATGCACCCAGAAGCTAAACATAGATGTCTGGCCATCACATTTTTCCTTTATGATATTACCAAACACCATTTAACATAAGCTGTATATTTTCAAAATCTGTTAATACATAAAAATGTCAGGATCCTATATTATTGTTTCTGGTGTGTTCACCTAAGAAGATCTCAGTATTCCCATGTTGGTGTTACTGATGGTAGGAAATCAAAAAGTACAAGGGTAGAATATCTAGTGGCGTGATATGCCACATTTCATACGAATGTGCCTTTTGGGCCAAGAATTTTAAGGTGAAGACAGATTTATAGACACAGTGACACTGTAAGCATCTGTCTCCTTAAGAGGAGGGAAAGTGAGCAAAAAATGTTGCTGATATTAGTTTCATGACTTAATGTACAAATTATTGCAGTTTTTAAGTTCTTATCTGTAAGGTTACAACTTGGCTTATGTTTTGGGTAACTCAACCAATATACGTAGGATATTCTTATTACAAAAAAGAATATTAAGAATAATGATGGGTCTAGGACCGAGATGCTGTTGCAAAGGATTGTTTAAAAAACTAGACATATTATCATTTCCGCTTCCATGTTTCTGTATCTTCTTTGATGACATTTGTTATCAATAATCCTGATACTTTTCAAGCTAACTGAACACTACATTGCATAAAGACAAGTCATAAAAATCAATTACACAGGCCTACAGCAAATCTCTCCTGTATACAAAACAGGGTTACTTACTCTTCTATGAAAATTTTTAATAGTTTACCTTCAGATATATCAAGACTTTAACCCTTTAAAGACGAAGCTTATCTGTTTTATATAAGGACTCAGTGTGTACCGTGCTGTAAACACTCTCCACTTCGGTTGTAAAAACCAGTCTCTTAATGTTTTATAAGGCAAAAGTTGCTGTTTGTTCTGAGATCCGTACAAAACACATAAACGCAATGTGGGCACCACGTAGAATTTTTTAATTTTAAACCTGGTCGTATGTAAAGTTACCGCCAGGCTTTAAAGAGTTCATATGATGAATCAGATTTTAAGGTTGCTCTGAGAAGGTATTTTATTACTCATACTTCTTACTCTCGTGAAGATTTATTCTCTCATAATCAAAAAGTATTCTGTTAATTTGTAAGTATATCTCTTAATTTCTGTAGATTTTGGAATTCTGTATCCATATGTTTTGATGTTTGACTTGGAGTCATGGATTGTGTGGCTCTTGAATGTGTATTTTAGTCTGTATAATTTAATGTACTGTATTTGTTGTCTCCTGTGTGTTGTGTGTGTCTGTTGTGTGATTTATATCGAATAACTTGTTTCATATTCAGTTGTTGTGGCAGAAATTGGATCTGTGAAACAAGTATGTATGTATGTATGTATGTATGTACATATGTATGTATAAGTTAGGATTATAGTGTCCATCTCTACCAAAACAAAGTGCCCTAGATATCGTTACCATTTACTGTGTATTGATATTCCATCAAGTTCAGTGTCATGGTTTAAATTTATGTGGCCTTCCAGAATGTTTCAAGTTTCTGAGGTTGGGTATTTTTAATTATGTTTGGTTTTAACAGTTTTCTGTTGGAATTTAAATGGTTTTATGCTAGTGCTGAAATAAGATGCTGTTTAATGTCAAAATTAATTTAAGTTCTTATGTGAATTCACGTTTCTTATGCAGGATGGATGCCACACTTCGTGAAATTACTAGTTTGGTGAAGGAAGTTAACCCAGAGGCCAGGAGGAAGGGGACATATTTTGATTTCTCCTTGGTTTTCCCTGATATGAGGAGTCCAGGGTATAGAATGAGAGAAATTGGGACAACTTGCTCAGGGCAGAGAGGTGCTGATGACAGTAAAACTTTGGCACAGGCAAGGTATTACAACATGTAACACTACATAAGTGACAAACTGTAATTTTTAAATTCTGAAGTTCAACCAGATTGAAGCATGTTGGTGATGAATGATAGGAGTTCTGTTCGCGCTGAAAGGGTAACACTGAATTGCAGAATATTCTAATATTGTGTAACAGCTTTTTAAATTTGAGATCATGATAACATTTCCAGGTTTTGTATTGGTGATTACATGGACATATCCATTACTCCACCAAATCGCATGATGCCTATGATGAGAAGGGGTGGCCGGCCATATTAAATTTAGGTAAGATTATCAGATTGGTGATTGTTTTTAATGACATATTGGACAAGTTCTTTTTATGCACTATTTGAAGACAAAGGAGTCTTTGTTGATCATGTACTGAGAAAATAACTAGTTAGAGGCTGTGTTTTGTACAGTGCAGCCATTTCATAGCTATCCAGTAGTACATTAGTTACCAGACGTACATTTCTTATTGTGTGTTAGCCTGCTTCCCTCAAGGATAAAAGAAGTAGTTGTATAACATTACAGTGTTTTACTCCCTTTTAATTTTTGAACCATATGACCAGTTTTCACAAGATTTCAAAATAAATTTTGTCTGTGGACGTTACTTCCCACTTTATAACTTCTTATAGTCATGAGCCACATCAAAAAATTGTGATATAGGAACATTTGTCATTTGGCATGCATCATGACAACAATAACAAATGAGCCATTAGAGGCAAGGGTATGAAACTTTTTGTGAAGACGGTTTACAGTTCTTTTGAGATCACGTTGAAATATAGTGTATAAGTATCTAGTCACAAACATGGTGACAGTTCAAACATTTGATGTTACCTCTGTCATTTATCAATAAAAAGCAATTATTATGTAGTAAGTCCTCGCCAATAATATTGCCCTCTGGGTACCATACTTACTATTGCATATAATACAAGAATACATAATTTGAAGCTTTCATGGCAACCAAACTGGATAAAATGTTCATGGGCTCTCAGCCATATTAAATAGCTTAATAGTGAGTAAGCCAACGATTCGAGGGCAGTCTCCACCATGATGACGAGTATGGAGATGGCCCTCAAAAGGTTGGCTTATTCACCATTCAGCAACCTGACACGGCTGATAGAAAGAGAACATTTTATCCAATACAAGAATATTAACTCACATGGGATATGATCCTTTGATCATCTGTTTGCAGGATCAGCATGCTATCAGGTGGGCCAGATTTTATCTGCTTGTTGAATTATAAAGTTACGTTACCAAATATAACACATACAACACAGGGTTTGTAGAATTAAGTCTACATGGGGAAATATGAGGTCTGTTCAGGTGAAATCTGTTGGTGGTTGTCTGGATGAAGGACTAGAGGCCATTCTGAGTAGGTCCCATGCCTGGTGAGGCAGGCATCCCATTGATACCCTAGCTCTATGCCCCTCTGTGTGAAGAGCTGGGCCACTGCTGGAGAACCACTGCACCACCTATGCCCAACTGTAATCTCAACCTTATAGCATTTTTTTGAGAGGCCCAAATACATGGATGTTATGCGGTGAAAGGTCTGGGCTGTGTGGGGATCATCCTTCGTATTCCATGCACAGTATCCTGAACATGGTGGTGGGTACTGTGGAACATGAACACATCCTTTGTTAGCATGCTAGGATGCTTTCTGCAGATGGTGGTAGGAAGGTCGTGGGAGGTTTCACAATAGTGCTGTGCTGGGATGGTGTGGCCATTGTCCTGGAATGGCAGAGCACTAGTGGACAGTATATTCAGGTCAGACACAGGTATCAGCGTAAGGTGACTCATCCCCATTTGTTTTCAGTAAAGAAAAACAACAAATAATCTGTCAGCACAACATATATTGTAAAGAATGTCAATGGATACATGCTTCGGCTGTACTAATAGCCATTGTCGGGCTGTACAGAAGAAAATAAGTGTTAAAAACAACTGCAGAATATGGTGATGTCAAACATTACAGTGAATTCATACACAAAATCAGTACAAAATGTGTAATTTAAAATAAAGTGTATTGTATATACAGTGAAGAAAAGATATGCACATAAAGGCAGTACTGTGTAGCTGTGTGTGATGTAGGTTACAAAAGTTTCTAAGTAAAAATAATTAATTCGTAGGTGCTGTTTTAGATGGTAAGGTTTGAAGGGACAATGTGTGAGTATTAGCCTATTTGGGTCCTTGCATGACACTCATTATAGTATTTTGGAATGAATTTTAAATAATGTATATTAATTGATGACAATTTTTGGAATTTTATCTGTAGGTGTAGACGTAAGCTGGATTCTGCTGTATATCACTATGTAATATTAATTCCAAAGACATTATGCATATAATCTTAAGCAATTTTGTACACTCCATCATGTATTCCTGAATCCTAGAAGCTGTTAGTGTAGCTGAAACATGTAGCTGTCAATATTCTTTAAAACATATGTTAATAGCTTATTTATTAGTTTTAAAGGTATCAGTGTTGTGTTGGTCCAGTTCCAGCAGCAGCCAAGGGAGGTCCTTGCAGAGGGGATTTGTCATTTGGTGTCCCTGTGTGTCAGTGGAATACTTGCCTTAACACCCAAGGAGACTTTTTGACAGCCTTTAATGTTTCATCCAGAGCAAACAGTAAATGTGTTTTCATTTGAACAACTCCAACAGTAGGACAGCAGGCCAACACGCTTGTATTTGGACCCCATTACTCAGTTTGAAGTCCCAAATTTTGAGGGGATGTTTTTGATTCTTGGGAGGGAGGGAAATTTAAGTATTAATTTCTTGACTCAGTTTCCCTGCAAAAAGTCAGACAAATGTACCTGTAGTTTTAAGTGGAGTCAGACTACATCTGTGGTTTTTCAGATGAATGAATTTTTGTCATGATACAAAAATTACAAAACAATTGAAGTGAATGCTATTTGTGAATAATAAAGCTTTGAAATTCAAAGTTGTTTGCAGATTGTTTTCTTGTAAAGTTGAATCACTAATTTATATGGTATTTGTAGCTCTGTTTCGGATGATGGTTGTGTGGCCTTTTTCTGTAACATTATGTGTCATTGCCAAATTTTCAGTGTGCTTTATTATTATTCTGAAAGACTTGACAGTAGATGGTGTAAGTTGCTACTTCAGATGTCTGTGTGGAGTAATGAATTTAAATTTGTTTTAGCAAATTTGCTGATGAAGATGGAAGTATTTCTGAAAGAACCGAATTGTTAATTTATGGAAGCCATCATGTAAATATGGACTTCAGTAACCTCAGGTGAATGTGTATAAGAAACCTAGGGACTCTGATAGAGGAATTGCACCTGGTATTCCGCAGGTGTACTTGTAAGGTGACACTTCATGTGTAGTGGTAAGCGCTCATAATACATAGTCTCAACACGTTCATACATGTTAACTTTCAGTTGTTCTTTTGCCAGTGGTTTTGTATAATATTCACCATTGTATGCAGCGTTCATTCTGTATTCCATTTTACAATACATATGTAATATAAACTGTTTATAAAAGAACATATATTTTTTCAATTTTACCCTTTTAAATACCTGTAATGCCATATGTGATTGAACGTAGGAAAACACCTCCAGATACTAATTTTCTGCATTTAGTTAACAATAAAATTTACTGCATTTTACACATGCTGCCAAATTTGTTTTATTTTCCACAAAATGCTGCTTATTTCATAATTTCATCTTTTTCTGTTCAAATAATACCCACTTTTTCATAAACTGTGCACTAAAATTTGGATACCAACCCCGGTTGGCTAAAGTTTAAAACTGTCTGTACGGGACCAGTGGTGGTTACGGAAAGGAAAGTGCCAAGGAACTTATTTTGCCTGTGGAAGGTCTTAGTGAAAATGATTATTCGAAGCTGCAGTCACATAGTTAATGAAGAAGGTCCCCACCTTTTGTAGAATCTGAGGGCTCGCCATATTCACGTGATTCTGTCACTGAATCTTATTCCATACCACATGAATCTGTTTCCAGATTATCATATGCTTTTACCTTCAGATACATTTTGGCGTTATCCACCCATATTGTGCCTAGGCCTCGTAAGTGGTGCTTTTCCTTCAGATGCTCTTACAAGATTTTTAGATTCATTTTTTGTATCCGTCATGTGTAATGCATGCTTTCCCTATATCATACTCTCATACTAAAATTTTATATTTATTTTTTGTATCTGCTATATGTACTGCTTGCTTTTCCTGTATTCTCATGGATTGGATCGTCATGTTAATATTTGGTGAAGATCAGAAATTACCCCTCTTTCATTTTCTGTAGCCTCTTGTTGCCTCTCTCTTGGGTACAAATAAAGCTAGTACTTGCCAGAAACAACTTCTACAACTGGAGAGGGAGCTGGAATGCACTCCAATTACAGGAACTTCTGATGACCAGTGTTCTTCAGTCTGCAGGTTACTTGTATGTCTCATGCACAGTATCATGTGTACTTTGCTTTTTGATGGTCTCCAATATAGTTCTCCATGGTCAGGAGTGTTTGTATACATATATCAGCACATACTGACCAGTCAGCTCTGTCACCACTAGGTCCTCAATGGTATAAAACATGCATTAAACGTGCTGTATGCCCCTAATTTGAGACTTTCCATTTGCGGCTTGTAGGTGTAATATTGTCCTTACAGCAATTACATACAGAAATTTTTTTTAAGGCCAGATACAAGTTTGTATTATGTCGTAACAACTTCAGTTACTTTGTAACATTAGCTGTGACTTAGTATGTTGTGTGTGGCAGGTAAAACGCATCACTCGGTTTTCCAGTGCGATATGTCATTCTGCTAAAGAACCTACTGTGTTTTCATTCCCTTTGCAATTGGCGATACTTCTGTTTAAATAAGAATCTCATGTATAAGCATGTTTGCATGTATGTACATGTATATGTGCCTTGCACTGTGTAATCTCACTTAAACAGCATTTATTCGTATTTTAAAGGAATAAAAAGTGAATTTCATTTTATTGCAGACTGTACATTGTAACTGCATTGTATGCACATTAAACTGCCTGTGGACAGTCACAGTGTGATGATGTGCTGTGTGGTTCATGTGCTGTGTGTTCAGAATGGGACAATATTGGTAATTGTGAGTGCCCTTATTAACTCAGTATAGAAGTGTTTGCTTTTATACTTAAATACCACAAAATAGCATGTCAATTGAACGATTTAATACTTCATTTAATCTGAGATGTACACATTTACATATTGACAAAGATAGTTGTGAAATATTCCACATCTTACCAAGTTGTTTGTCATGCATGGCATATGACAGTGATAGTCACGTGTGTGGCTGCTGTAGTCGGTGGTGTGCGTACACAAATTTGTGTAACCCTTGGAATATGAATCACAACACAGTAATCACTTTTAGGAAGTGTGAAGAAACTGTCATAGCTTAAATGCATGCCTTGTCAATGGGTTGCTGTGAGCTCCATTTGTGTTGCTGTAGACATCCAGGCTGTTCACTCTTGGTCCAGGTGACATGAAGCAAGTCCAGAGTGGTTGTTACCACAGGTGTGGCATTTATTTCTTTTAGATGTATAAGGTGATGAATCTTCATACTGTAGACACTATGTATCGCTACATGAAAAAATTCAGTTATATGGAACCTCACAGCTTGGAGAGCAGACTGCTATTCTACTTGTTCTGTTCTGTTAATTAGGAAACCATTATTTAGGGCATGGGGCACACAGTGGTGTAGTTGGTTGAGGCACTGTGCTGCAAGCTGGAAGGTTGCGGGTTTAATTCCCGATGGGGTCATTGGGATTTTCATTGACCTAATCCTTCCGGCCACCTTATGGCCCTGGGGTTGACTCGGCCTCTAACAGAAATAATTACCAAGGATATCTCATGGAGAGTAAAGGCAGCCGGTGCGTAGGGCTGACAACCTTACCATGTTCATGTGTGATTGTCCAGAAATTCTAGGAGATTCAACGTCCTGGGGCCCTATAGGGCCTGTCCAGGCCTATAATGGGGTAGCTTTATATTTTGAGCATGTCAGACCTGAAGAATGGAATGAGTGTGGACACCATTAGTTGTATTTGTGCTTTAAATGTTGTCACTATGTAGGAACAGAAATTGAATCATGCAGTTGAATAACAGTTTGTGTAAACTTTTCCTGTGTACAAGCTGCTGTATGGATCACTATCAGTTTCATAAGTTTATGTAAAGTTAAAAAGAAGTATAATATGACCAGTATTTGGCCACAGTCTTTAATTTAGTGAATGTTCCACAAGACATCCAATAATTATATGTTAAAAATGTGAATGGCATTATACAATGAACCTGGATATGACATTTCTGCAAGGACCATTTAAAAGGAATGTCAACTCAAGGAAATGAGATGTTATGTAGCTCTTGCAATTAAATACACTAAATTAATCCTGTTACATTAAAAATGTAGTCCAGTTCAGTGTATTGCAGTGACACTGTACTCCACATGTCCCTGGAAATAAGTTGCTGCTTTTCCACTTCCTGCTGAACCCTGTACACCTTGCTGTCACTACTGCGAGGGCAGCCAAAATTTTACATTGACATCAAACTTTATGTGGTATTTCCTCACAGTGTCATTGCTACCCATGTTCCACAGAAGTGGTGCTGAAGGTTCACTTTTCCATCATTGTCATCTTTCCCCCTTCTCTTTTCAGATGTAAGCTTGTTATCCTTCGTTCATTCTAAGGTCTGCACCTTGCCTGTTGCAACACTACCACCACCACAAGATACATGCTCTTCGATTCATATTGAGGTTACTCAAGACATCTTTGTCTGTCTGAAGTTCTGTTGTGCTTCACTATGGTCAGTTTGATTTGAATGAAATCCACATTTCTGAACGCAGTTCACTATTGTCGTGTATGTGGCATAGCATCACATCAGAGAACATTTGGATGTGTGGGATAGTAACAAGGTTGCCAACTATGCTGTTGACGTCTGATGTGCGTAGTTCCCCAAGTTGTGCATAGGAGCCCTGGCAATGCGAGTGCAGTGGTACGTGGTCTTGTTCCCACTTTCAGTGTCCATGGATTAAAGTTAAGTTGCTGGTCTTTAGCAGTGATCCAGGGTAAGTGTGAAGGGAAGGATGTGTAGGAAGACTAAGTTTTCCCTACACACTCCATGAAGATGTATTGAGGGAGTAAAGGTATAGCTCCACTCAGTCTTAACCTTGGCATTGGATGGAGGTGGATGGTTAATGTGACACCCTGGCTGCTTTATTCATAGGAAAGAACTCTGTTAGCCATTGATAGGAGGCTGGGCAGGCCCCAGCCAGTCTGAATGTTTTGAAGAAGAGAAAAACCTCTTGCCCTGCTGGGATTGGAATCCTGGATCATCCAGCCCATAGCCTAACCACTGTCATGACTGCTGTCCCGGCTCTTAGAAAATGTAGGAGATAAAAAACTACAACTGAGAATTTTTATCCTGATTTCCAGTTGGAAGTGTTTAAAGAACAGCGAAAGACTAGTTTGAACATACAATCAAAGAACTGGTTAGAAAAAACAAATTGCAGGAGAACGTAACGCTGTTCTTGCATAAGTTTTGGTGGGACCGATAAGAAAGTGTAGAATAAAAGAAAAGTGGATTCAGGGAATGTAAAATCCAGGTTTCACCTTATCAGTAAAACTGGGGAGTTCTGTTTTGATTATTTGCAGTGAAGCATCAATTCACCTGTGTGTTATTCTAAAAACATCTTTTTATTTGTATGTAGCAGTTGGAGCACTTTGAATTACACAGTTGCAAATTTGAATGCTGTGCTCTTCTCCTAACATAATTCCTTTATCAGCAGTTCTCACCTTTCATTATTTAGGAAGGCAGAGACATGTTACTCTTATGGATGGGGATGGAAAGGCAGCGTTAAAATTGTCTTATTAATTTTCTCATAAGCAAAGAATATGCAGTCTATTTCAAACATCAAGTATGTCCACTCAGTTTAAAAATTAGGGAAAAAATTATATTGTAATGTATTTTCTGAGGTGAAATGTGGGCATATAAACACATCTTCCACATAGTGTGTTCATTACATCTGTTGTTTTACTGGCATTCCCTTTATGGTTAGCTGTAGCAGTTATGGTATACTTTTGCAATCCAAGAATTATTTCGAACTTTTTTAAAGACTGCATGACATAAGATGTGCAGTGAAAGCGTTTTGGACATATAGTCTGCAACATTTAATTCTATCTTAGGCTATATGGACAGTTATTAATGGAATATTTTATGTGTGAACATATGATTACACATAACTTTCTGTAAAGTAACTGCACAGGAATAGGAATACTTAACTGTGGTTGTGTTCTGTATCTACACCATTATACCTCTGTGCATTGGTTTATGTCGTCTTTCGTTTCACATGACCTATAATTCGCACTACACTTTTAACTTATGTGTAACAGTGTATCAGTTCCTGTATTGAACTGCCGGTCTTCTGGCCTTGTTCTTCGTAACAGATTCCAGATCAATTGCATCACCATTTGGCAGTACATATTTGTTGTTCTGATAGTCTATGAAACCTTCATTGCTCTGTTTCCTTCTCTCTTCCTCTTCCTTATCGCACGGTATACCACTGCTGTATGTGTACTCTCTTTGCAGGCCATCAGGGTCAGTGTAACCATATTTCCCCCTTACAACACAATCCACACCAATGGTTTCCTCCTTGAAGCTGCCATCATCATTTTCATAACCCCACGTGATGCTGCCATCAGCGTTATCTTCTCGGTAACGCCTGATGATCTGCGTGAAAACCAGAGTCATGTATACATCAGAATTTCATTAATAAAAATGTGACTTCACTGCTTTTTTTTTTTTTCAGTAATGATCTGTATCTAACTATACAGCAAAGGATAGACACTGGTACACAGTGGTCGTGAAATGTGATATAAGGAATTGGACTTCAAGAACATTGTTTTTTGTCTACTTTTAGTCTGCCTTCCTTAATAACAAAATAACTGTCTGTCTCTACCTACCTACCTACCCACCCGTCTATCCATCTATTCATCCATTCACTCACCGACCCACCCACCCATTCATCCATCCGTCCGTCTGTCCATCCATGTGTGTGTGTGTGTGTGTGTTTCTAATTCTGTGGAGCAGAGTCCTTTTTAGAAGCTAACTGGTCTCAGCTAGCCAAGGTATTCCCTGAAATTCATGGAACCCAGAGGTTCATTACTGCATTTACATGAGCCACCACCTGCACATATCATGAGCCGGATCAATCCAGTCCATGCCCCCCCTCCCATCCCAGAGACATTTTAATGTTATCCTCCCATCTACAGGTAGGTCTTCCAAGTGTTCTCCTTTCCTCAGTTTTCCCCACCAAAACCTGGTATGTAGCTCTCCTCTCCCACATATTGCTGCACTGACAAGGAAATACTGGCATGTAGTACCGCCACCACTCATGTGTCTGTGCCTCACTGTTAACTTCAGAACTGACATAATTATTTGCATCAAACTTGGTATGAAAATCATACCACCCCCATCCTTGTACTATTCAATTTCCTTTCGTCAGTAATACCAACATGATAGCTCTGCAGACTTCCATGATGAAAGTTGTAATACAAGATAGAGTTTGGAATTTTCATAATGAACGAATGAATGTTCCAGCATTCTGGTATTGTTAAACTTTTCTTCAAGTGCAAATGCTCGGATCACTGTAACTTAAATGGTAAACCTTCTGAACCTGGTAATAGCAAGTCATCCATTAGCGTATTGCAGACTGACTTTCTAGTTGAGTTGTTTATACCTGAGCAACTGGTTTCTTTGCACGTTGTGGCTTGCTGAATTGTTGCTGATTTGTTGGTTGTGGGGGTCTTGTTATCTGTTGTTGCCTTGCGTTATACTGCTGTGGAGGTGCTTTTGCGTACTGAGGCTCAGCAGGTACCAGCCGTGCCTGTAAACAGGGAAACATTTCTAAATCCCTTGATTTCTGTTTTAATTTGGCTTGAATGTCATGGGCATTAGGGTGATTTGATACTGTGTGAATCTTGTTTAAGTCGGAATCATTAACTGAATGGAGCAGAGCCCTTTTGAAAAGTTAATAGTCACCACCAAGTCAGGCAGCCTTACACCCTTTGTGATTCATTACTGTGTTCACAATGGACTTCCAGGGGCTCTTGTGAACACGACGCTGAGGTTGGTGTGTGGTGTGCTGCGAGTGCAACTGTGATTAGTAGGCCTGTTTTTTGTCCGATACCCAGAATTTACACCAGTATGTAACAGGAGCGATTTTTTACTTGGGGAGCATGTTACAAGTTAAAGCAGTGGTTTTCAAACTTTTTCCTTCACCCGCCCCCCTCCCCCACGCCTTATTATTCCTTGATGTGAGGAATAGCACACTGAATGTTTAAGTTGACCACACAACGGGAAAGTCAGCGACACGCGCATGCGAGATGCGGAGGATGATTGTTTTGCGAATACTGTACGTACTGCATACTACGTACGTAGTATATGTTAAGTAAAATATGTTTTAAGCAAAATTATTTATAAATCTTATTTTATCTGCAATAATATAACATGCAAAATTGCGCGCCACACCTAGCGGAGATCGCGTCACACTCTTTGAGAACCACCGTGTTTGTGTGTAGTAATAATCCTCACGCTTAAGACGATCTGCAAGAAAACACTCAGAATGTAGTGTTTTCATTTTTACTAGTATAAATTTAACGTGTCATGAGCAACATGTTTGTTAGATGTGACGCATGTCTGCGAGATAAAGGAGACCCTCACGACCGCCTTTCTTAACCCTTTAAAGACAAACTGTCAACTGAAGACCCATTTCGTACCGCGCAGTAAACACTTTTAATCTCGGGTGTAAAAACCAATCATTTTATGTTATACAGGGCAAACGTTGCTGTTTGTTCTGAGATAAGTACAAAACACATAAATACAGTGTGGGCAGGATGTACAATTGTTGAATGTTATACCCATAGGCTTTAAAATGTTAGATGTGGTGCGCACGAAGTCTAACAGTGATTGCAGTGCACTGAACTAAAATACGTGGTTCCCGGTACACGATGAAATGAAACAGCTGCTATAGATGCGTCGCCTGCCGTCAAGCGAAAAGGGCCGCGTACAGGGTGATGTGTGTGGTCATAAAAAATGTTCCGGTATATGAAGTTAGTGATCGTGCTAATGATGTGGTGTTAAGTTAGATAATTCTCCCTGTTGCCAAATCCATTCTGTGAAGCAAGGGTGGGCTGAACTGGTTACTTGATTGTGTAATATTTGTAGACATTTCTTTAATCCTACCTGCTGACGTAGCTGCTGGCGTGCAGGTATTATGTCTTCGGCAGGCTGTTGGAATTGCTGACGAGTAGGCACTGGCAGGTCCTCACTGGGTTGTCTGAATTGTTGGCGACTAATAATTGGTATATCTTCATCTATCGGAGACGCATTTGTCACAACTGGCCTTTCAGGTCTGAATCCAGGTTTTATTGGGCGGAACACAGCAGGCTGTAGAGCCTGCGGGCGTGTAGGTAGGCTAGGCGGAAGGGGAGTTGAACTTGGACCTGGAAGAGGACGAGTCTCAGAGTCCGGATCTATTTCTGTTTCGTCTTCATTCAGCTCTTCTTGTATGGGACGGGGAGGTATTGTACTCACTGACGGTAGAGGACGTGCTTGGGCAAGAATGGCAGGAAAGGGAGGGGTGGGCCCTAATGGAGATGCCGTGCTTCTAGATATTTGTGGTTCCCCAGTGCTGAGAGTGGATGGATATCCTTGTTGCTGTATCCGTCCTCCTCCGCCTCCTCCCGGTGCACCAGGACGACGTATTCTCAATGCTGGTGCTACCTCAGATCCATCAGGACCTTGTAGAATCCTTCCTTGTGAACCTTGAATCCGAGGGCGAAATTGCGGTCGAGCTGCGGGTACAGGAACAGCTCCAGGCACTGTGGCCCTTTGTGGCAAGGGACTTCTTAGGTCACCATCGTACTGTGCCAGGACACTTCCACACAGCATTACCTGCACGGAGTCAGATTGTTTTCGTTTAATATGGTAGTTTTATTTCTGGCGAAAGGAAAGGACAGAAGGAATATACGCAACCCTTACCTGAAATGTCTGAGCTTTGTAAAAGTAAATACACACTCCTACATGTTTCGACCCTGCTGGGTCATCTTCAGGGAGAAACTTTCCGTTGTCGTTACACTAAGGTTGCACTATACAGTTGAGCGAGAATGTGCTGTTGACTGTGAACTGCGCCGCTTTTGGAGGCGTGAACTCTTTGTGGTCTCGGCTTGTACATTCTCGCTCAACTGTATAGTGCAACCTAGTGTAACGACAACGGAAAGTTTCTCCCTGAAAATGACCCAGCAGGGTCGAAACATGTAGGAGTGTGTATTTACAATTGATGAAAAAACTCTTTGTGCATTTGTTGGTGATTAATGTTTTTTGTGTACTATAGTGCACGGACATGGAACACATTAACTTTGTAAAAGTGTTTTTGTAGCAAAATGTTTCATAATTAACACATTCTGTTATTTTATTAAATCGTGGGAATAAGCCCAACATTAACTGGTGCTTGTGTTAACATTCTGGGCAATAGTCTGAAGTCCTTTTAATAAATTTGTGTCATAGTTTGTTCACTGCAGGGAGTTCCCGCAACGGCGATGGATTTTAGGTTTGTTTAAGGTTTGGGTACTTCAACAATACATGCTAATGGTATGATTTAAGGTACTATCATTCTAGCGTCAAGGTTCTGAAAACAGTCCTCAAACTGGTCATGATATTCACGCTTTATCTGTTTAACAGTAACATGCCTGCTTCAGGATCGTAATGGATACGTGTGGCCGATCCCAGTGACCGCGTGGTCTAAGGCGTGGGCCTGCAGCCGATCGCTTGCTGGAATTGCGGTTTCGAACCCCGGCGGAGGCATGGATGTCTGTCTGTTGTGAGTGTTCTGTGTTGTCAGGTAGAGGTCCCTGCGACGGGCCGATCACTCGTCCAGAGCAATCCTACCAAGTGTAGTGTGCCAGAGTGTGGTCGTAGAGCCTCACTAGTCCTGGCCCACTGGCGGCTATCGCTTCATGGGGAAAAAAGTGGATACGCATAAAAAAACATGGCACCAAAGGCAATGGAGGGGCTGTCCATGGATAACTCGATGTCTGGGAAATGAGTTTCAAATTTTGCTCGATGTGAATGTGTATGTGCAGGCGATCGTGATGTACTGTGTAGTCACACGGAGATAGACGTTTCTCTGTCCAGTGAACCGTATCAGAGTTCTGATGGTTTAGTCCGAGCATGAATTCTGAACCGGAACACAGCAGAAGGTCGAAGAATAATAACATCTGCAGAAGGACAGGAATCGTCGTTTCTTCTCAGTTTAAAACAAAGTTTCAATGTCTGGGTAATTATGTTGGTTTAAGGTTTCGGGAGGATTTCGAAAAATTCCTTAGTTTCTTGTCTGTCCGCATTTGTTTTATATACACACGCTACAGCGCCAAAACTGCGGGACACATCTAATTATTCTCGGTCGGCTAGAAACACAACTACGTTGTGTACGGCCATTTTGTTCTTGGCTGAGTTTGGTTACCTTACAGCTTACATAAATTTACGTATGTAATCCCTGTATCTTTCATACTTTAACATATCTTAAGGAAATCTGGCAGAAAACACTGCTGCTGTACGCGCATTACCATGTTTAACCCTTTAAAGACAAAAAGTATCTGCTTTATATACATATATATATATACTCAGTCCGTACCGCGTAGTGAACACTCCACATCGGTTATAAAAACCAATCTGTTAATGTATAAGGCAAAAGTTGCTGTTTGTTTTGAAATCCATACAGAATACACGCAGTGTGAGCACCATGTAGAAGGTTTGAATGTTAAACCTGGTGGTGCGTAAAGTTACCGCTAGGCTTTAAACGGTTAATGTTCATTCACTTTAATTCGTTTTAAGGATCACGTTTCTAAAGAGATTAAATTAAATTTTACCAATATACTTTGAATTATCTGGTAAATTTCGCTTAAGCTTTGTAGTCACTTCTATTTTACACCGCTATCGTGTTTCATTCACATTGATTCATTTAAGGCTACTGTACTTAGGATCCTATGATAAAGCACACACAACATAAGCCTAACGCTGACTTGGACTGGATTGTGGTAACGCTCGCGGAACGCCGGTTGACGAATACTTGTATGAGATAAACATACCAGTCCTGAGCAAGTCCAGACATTTCGTATGATAGATCAAACTTTCACTTCTTTAGGTAGCCTATACGCCTTTGAAGTAGATTTTTCTTAGCACAAGTGGGTGCATTCTTGGTCAGTTGCCAAGAATCTTGAGGCTGGCTTCAAGGATTGTCTCGGTTGCATAATTCAAGAACAAAATAACATTGTTGTCAAGAAGCAACGGGTGTATGTTTAATTTTCTTATGCGCAATTTCAATTAACCGTTTAGACTTGGCTGAAGACATAGAATTAGGCATAATATTGAGATGGAAAGTAATACATGCATGAACAAACACCTGAATCTGACCGGCGTGTTACTTAATTCGAATTACAAGCCAAGCACAGTAGTTCTTGTAGAAAGCCCCTCTCCTTTAGGGTGCTGATTTTACCGTTGGCTTGACCGGCATGAATTCGCGGTATTTTTTGTTGAACAAATTCTGTTCCTAACAAGAAATTGGCTTGTTCGTGTTCCTTTTCTTTCGAAGAGACGTCATAATCACCAAGAGAGAACATGCACAATTAGAAACCGTGCACACGGGAATATGACAGTTCTTCTGACAGTTACCGTCGGTACTTAAAAAATGGAGGTTAATCGAGTCACATATCGGTTTGTTTTAAGACGCATTCAGTTCCTTACAGTATAACTACATAAACGCGGAATAGTAGGATGATTGATGGAGGATAAATTGGAAAGGATTTCAAGGCAATAGTCGTGACCTAATCTAAGTACCATGCTCGTATTTTCTGGAAGGACTGACGTTGACTCTTGAGTTACGCTGGGATTTAATTTAGTGTAACATTAAGTGCATTCATGACGGTACGGTGCACCGAGGCCGAGAACGTGTGAAGAATTCAAGGTCCGTGCAATGCACCGAGGCCGACATTGAAGGGTTAAGATACGCAAATCCTATTATGACCGGTGTTCCAGCAGTTTATCAGCCCGCCCCGCCAGGTTACCTAGTGGGATCGTGTAAAAACTGTAGTGGCCTGCGGCTAGTCAATAAAGGTAAGCTGGGAATGAAACAAGATAGCTGATGTAGGTATAACGTAACAATGAGGCGCGTTCACGTAACCATGGTTGCCGTGGAAAAGCAATAAGTATTACATATTCTGAGCGTGTGTTTGTAGCGTTAGTTATCCAGCTTGCAAAGCGCATGCGCCGTATTATATTGTCATCTGTGGTGTGGCTGGCTTGTCCACATTTTTCCACATTATCTCATAAACGGCACGATTTTCAGAAAAAAAAGTTACTGAACAAAAAATGAGCATGTTGATTTTGTCTACAATTTTGTCTGAAAAATTTTTCACTCATAGAAGAATTGAGCGAGGTATTATTATAAATGTACAAGGTCTTCACGTAAAGTACCCGTCGTGCCTGTCGGCTTTTGATGGGACGTCGGTTTTCTCGACGGAGTTTCGAAAAATACCTAAACATCAAATTTAATTAAAATCCATCTGGTGGTAGTCGAGTCGTTCCATACGGACAGACGGACAGACATGATGGAGGTGATATTCGCTTTTGGCATTTTTGCGAATGTACCTAAAATGCACCGTTGTACAACAGTTATTTTTGCAATTATGGGAAAGTAACATCAGGTTAGACAGAGGTTTCTGGTTCGCACACTTTAAACTGTGGACCACAGCTTGAGAAACACTGTGCTATGAAACTGCTTTTGAATATCTGCAGGCAGCAAGCCTGTTTACCTTCGGCTTGCATGTACTCGCCTGTGCCTCGTAACCCGGGAAGTCGTCTTGAAACCTGACCTAAAGATTCAAAGCCCTGGCATGTCTAGGTGCCACCTATGAAACTCATGAGAGAGTGCGAAGTCGCTTCCTGTACGGGGACTTGAGACTCTGCCAAGCAGATGGAAAGTGTCAACATGTGAGGGAAAGAGCGGGCACGCTCCACGTTTTGGGTGATGCGTGTGCGATAGCCTATTTAGTTTGGTAAACAGGGAAAAAGATGTGAGTGGGACTGGACCAGAATGGCTCAGTCGGTAAATGAAATTACACACACACACACACACACACACACAACACGACATACGCACACATACATAATTTGGAAAATATATTGATGCCAAATTTGGTACACATTTTCAGTCATCTGGAATTTGCCTAGAAATAGAAAGAGGACGCTGCAAAGTGCAAAGAAGGTAACTAGTTCTGGTCAAGATTCAGAGGACGCTCTGTGGGTGACCACTGTCTGCTTGCTAACTTATAATTTTCTAAACTTTCTTTCTCCATACCATTCAGTTGCATAATCTTCAGAACACTTTTAGTTCCAATATTACACTTATTAAATAAACCGTACTCTGTGTATTGATTTGACGCCGTATTTATATGTGAGGCTTGAAACTGAAGTTGTGATTTTTCACGTTCCTCCGAAACGTCGATGCATATCTATCAATAAGCCTCTACTTTTATAAATTTAAATGATTTTTTACTTTTAAGTAATCACGTGTGGTCACAACAGCCAAGTTCGCTAACTGAAAGGTTTTCATCCTTGTAGATACTCCCCCCCCCCCCGCCAAATTTTTGACATTGTTTATGGCGGGACAAACGTTTTCGATTTACCTGTGTTTTGTGTTACACGGATTTTCTGAGAATCAGAACTAAGCTACCGCATACGCCATATGCACCAGTACGTTACCGATTGGCTGGAGGTTAACATTTATGTATACCCCGGAAGTCGAAGAGGTCTCGTCTGTGAACATAATAAAAGGTTACGCATGTACTGTTGCTGCTGGGTCACAGGACGCGACTCTCTTTCTATTCGATGTCGCAATCCGTTCGAAGCATAAGCGAATGTGAAGTGGCACCCTTTCTCTTTTATTTACCTGTTTGGTGTCCTTTGAACTTTGAACGTGTAATGTGATTCAGCGAGATGCTAACAGGTTTATGGAACAACAACAACAACAACAACAACAACAACGACGACGACGACGACGACGACGACGTGTTGTTAATATGAACAATAGTAATACATATTTTAAAATATACACGTATAAAATTTGAAATCAACAGGAACGGGAAGGTGCATTCCAGCAGATTGCACACAGTCCCAAAATATTCTCGTTGCGATTTTGTAATACCTCATTAGCCTTAAAATTTTAATTTCTGTAGGTTAAAGCGTGTTATTCCAGACGAAATGCTGTTGTTGCAAAGGTTTGCACAAAACAGGCAGCAGTTAATTTTTTGTATTTCCTTAAACATCCACCATATAAAAATATGTCAAACCAGAGCTTTGTATCTGATCGCGATCTGTATGTTGTTCTGTATTTTAGTATTTTGTATGATGATATGGTTTTAAGAAGTTTCGCAAATTAAAAACTTGGTATTTGTGTAACTTAGGGGGTTATAATGGACTAGAGTTACATTCATAATACTGTTTTTAATGAAATCGAAATCCATTAAGTAGTTTCGCAGACACATTTTAACACGTTCTGTATATTTTTCTATATTTTAATACTTTGTATGGTGATATGTTTTTAAGAAATATCGTGTATTTAAAATTTTGTGTTCCTGTACTTTAGAGGGTTATAATGGACTAAAATTGAATTCACAATGTGGTTTCTAATGTAATCGAAAGCCATTAATATTTTCGTACATAAAATGGACGGATCTTTCTGTGATGTGTTTTACGTACAACGCATATACGAATGTAATGAAATACTGCACAGAGTAAAAATTTTGCAATTAGTTCTTTAAAAAGACGCGCGTGGGAAGAAACAACCGTCTTAAGAAGGTGCCCACTGTTCTCAAATAGACGACTCTAATAAGAACTACAAATTCATACCTTATATTACGAGTTTGCACTAACACATATTCCTTCTGCGTTCACCACTTCAGATACAACCTCAAAACGCGGTTCGTCGCCATTTTGACATGTGAATAATGTTTATAGAGAAACTGCAGTTACGTTTTCGGGATCTCTGTACAAAATGTGATTTTCACAGCCCCAGTAGTTGAGAGCCAGACTCTACGAGGACTGTCTTCCAAGAGCTTCTTTTTTGTAGCATTTGGCAGCTTGTGTTAATCACCTTGATTTTGAGTTCTTATACATGTCCGTTGAACGTACTTGCACCAAGTCTGTTGTGACTCCATTTATTTTGATTCAAGAAAAAAAGTAGATCATTTTTTTTACTGGGGTTTTTGTTTTAAGTGTCTTTGTTAAAAGAACTGACACAATTTTCACTTCCTGAACCTTATTCATTTGTTTTCATTTTGAAAGGTAGGTAAGTATATTTTTCCATTTTTATTTTTCTATCAGCGTAATAGTACTAGAATTCAACTGAATCACAGTACAAAAACCCTTCTTTTACGCTGTTTTCTTTAACGCCTGTTGCCAATTTACTCTACTTCTCAACTTGCCTTCTAATTTTCGGTATAACCCGTTCTTGATACTTTATTTGCATTTATTTAAACCCATTATTTCTGATGGGAATATCATTTCTGATTTACGCCTTTTTTATTTACTCTCACATTTTCAGGAACGAAACTAGGACGTAAAACAAGACCTGGTTGTAAACGTGTGTACATACTTCGGCGCTAACTATGACAGTCAGATCAGATGGCGAGTGAAGGTCGGTATGAGAGAAAGGCAACCAGTTGTTCGTCGCCAGGTTGTCAGTTTCACGGACATTTCATCACCTGATCCACTTGCATTTCGTGATAAAAATGTTTAAATAAATTATTTTGCTCTGATTATGGTTCCAGTTGCTCTTACGCCTTATACAGCACGAAGTGAGCTAAGAAACTTGGCAGGCCTGGCTACTTTGGTTAGAACTTATAATTACGTTGTATCACTTTATGAGTTCTGAGTTTCTGTTGAGGACTGTAGAAATGAAATTCGATTGAAGTTGTTTGGTAGTTAATGTTAAATTGGAAGTTCGAAGTTATAGAATAGCAAAATATATTGATTATCGTTTCTATAATTTATGTGCATACTCATGAAGTAAAGTGACACTACATTTGAATGAAAAAACACTAAGTTACCATGAATTAGTCATGGAAATGTGTTTAAGCTCTGAAAACAAAACGTTACTTTGGCTGCACGTGTTTAAACCTTCAAAGACGAAGCGTATCTGTTTTATATAAGGACTCAGTGCGTACCGCGCTGTAAACACTCTCCACTTCGGTTATAAAAACCATCTCTTAATGTTTTATAAGGCAAAAGTTGCTGTTTGTTCTGAGATCCGTACAAAACACATAAACGCAATGTGGGCACCGCGTAGAATTTTTTAATGTTAAACCTGGTCGTACGTAAAGTTACCGCTAGGCTTTGAAAGTTGAATCCTGTCCCTATAGACCTGTCTGTAGTCCAGCACTACTAACTGCTTAGAAAACATGGCTAAGATTTCGTAAAATATTCGGGCTAGGTAAGTGGCGAATATGTCCTCTTCCCTCTGCCGCATATGATTTAGGCAGTGTTTGTTATTGATTCAATATTGTGCATAGATTCGAAATCTTAGGTAATATATCGTCATTATACGATACAAAAGGGAGTACTAGTCTATCGCTTGATGCATGTTTCCATTCTTTGATGATGTCGCTGTAGTAACTACTGTTTTGCAGAAGGAATAATACTAAAACATAAGAAAGGAATTTAACTCGTATAATTAAAGAAATGAATTTGACATAATATTCGAATTGCTTCCGTAAAGTGTTTTGCAGTACTTGCACTTCGCTATAGCATTCGCGTCTGTTATACATACTGGCAAAACACGGAGCAAATTCTGTAATATCTTTGGGTGTTCTCTGTTAGGTCCGCGGTAGGCATGTTTACATATATGTGTTAGACATACAGGTTGAGGCATAGCCACAGTGCTAAAAAGAATTAACGTATGTGTATAGTTGGTAACACACGACATATTTATGGCATGCGTAGAGCTGTGTTATTGTGCTAGGTGTTTCCTAAACGACGACGTGAGACACGTCCTGCTATTTTTTCATGCCGCACTCTTCGGAATGTCCATGTACTGCCAAGACAATTTGTAACGTTACAAACGTTACAAATTTTGACAGAAATCCATTCGATTTTATGTGAGGTGAAACACACTGACGAACGGACAGACGACTTTATTATTGTACGGTCATTTTGTACCTTTTTATTTGTAAATGATGCATAGAATAGGGTTCTCGAAGTTAACACCAAGTTTCCTACACATGAGCAATGACTTAGCCACACGGTTCTAAGAAAACACTACAAATTTCAAAATACAAAACTGAAATTCCGTGCATCAGTACAACCATCTGCCGAGGGTCGAGGTTATGATGACCTGCCAAAGGATACGGCCTAACGCATACAAGAATACCATCTGACGAAAAATAGAATTATTTTAAATTAGCTCCTTTGTACTGAGCACAGGAGCGCTGGAAGTTTCTGCCACAATTTTGTATCTCTTGTACTGCATGTCTGTAATGTGCCGTTATAAACCTTCAAATAGCCAGTTACAAAAGAAATTTGAAGGTTCGCTCGGGAGGGCTTACTCTGTTACGCTGTTTCTGGTGTTCTTTTTTTCGATGATGTTAGAAAATGCATAGCCCGCCAGATACGTTGCTTGCAATACGTAACAGGAAAACTGGCAGCGAATCAGTTATTTTACTGCAAAACTGCACTTCATGCTAACGGTACACTCTCCCACTCTCTGTCTGTTAGCTAAACCGAACCTTCAACTTTGCTTACTCAAACTGGCCACTGGACAAACTGCCGAGACCCTTCACGTCATTTTCGATCTCCGGGCTTCAAGTGACCCTTTTCTAAGAAATTCTCCCCACCAGATTTCTGTATGCATTCCTTTGTCTTCACCATTCTGTCTACATACCCAGTCCAACGTAACATTCTAGATTTCACTATCTTGACAATACTAGGTGACCTGTACGTAATATCTTCAATCGTTCACTTTGTCCTTCTTAGGTCAAATATTTTCCTATGCACTTTGTTTTAAAACACTTGTCATTTGTGTACTTCCCTTGTGCAGGATATGTGGAAAAATTATTTTTTTACGTCTATAGTGCTTTGGAAAGTAGACAGTATGGTGGCAACTGTTCTGTAATTTGTTATTGACAGGTAGCAAACTGCGTGAACGTCTGCTTCTTTTACAAACAGATATAGGCTTACGTTTAACCTGTTAAGAACATAAACACACTAAAAGTAATGTAGGTTTAATGTCTCTGTTGAAAACATTAAAACACTCTCCACTGTTATGCACGGTAAAACACTGATAAGCTGAAGAAGCTTCAAACTTAACTACAGCAAGTCTAATTCCTAGTACGAAAAGAATTATGATTCATAATAAAAATTGGTTCAAACCTCTAACGTGTTTCGCGATACGTATAATTGAATGAAATGTTCACAGTTGAAGCACACTGATCAGAATCTTGCTGCCTTGCTGTTCGTACGTACCATTAAGAAGCGTGATTTCATAGTTGCAACAGTCTTGTGTGACACCGTGAGTAACAATGGCCCGCCGCACTGGGCTCCTTCGCTTTCTTATACTAGCAGCCATATTGCTTCAGATCTGCTGCTATAACCACACTCGATCAGCGTGAGAAAGCTTCTCGCATTAGCAGTATTTGCTTTTATTGAGACCGTATGTTAATTTATAGGTTTCCTAACGGGAAGTAGGTACCCTGGAAGATTAGACGTCGCAGTTTTCTTGCATTGTGATGAACAATAGAACAGGGTTCTTCTCCTAGTGAATACATTTGATACACCAGAGGAACTGACATTATTTATTAATTAAATAAATAATGGGAAGGAATTGGCTGCCAGTCATTCACAAGAACTGAACGGAATTGGATGAAACTTGGACTTTATCTCTAAAATAGTTTTGCCAGATGAATTTGGATGCGGCTGCTAAGTGTCGTATGTGACAGCTATTTGACGTGTGGCTGAACTCAGACTTAAAATATCTTCTTATAAAGGGCATAGAATTCTTATATCGTTTAGATATAAACTACTGTGAAATTTTATTTCCTTGCTGCAGTCAGTACAAAGAATGCTGTCTTCTGGAACATGACGCCGTGTAGTGTAATAAAAATTTGCTCTCCGACACGCCTGTAAGTTTCTTTTCGACTCTTTGTTCGTTACGGTAACCTAAAATCGCTCGTGATTAACGCAGTGATTTTCATTTGAAGATTATTAAACGAAGGTGCAAATCGGTGGTTTAGATCCATGGTTTCAGAGTAGCCCTATCTGGTGGTCACGCAGACCAGGTTGTTGTTCAGCTGATGAGCGAAACGGACGAAATTCAAAAACTTAGTAATTGTATAAAAAATGGGACGGTGGATGAAGTCCAAAGTCTGCAGCATCGATGCAGCAACAAACTTTTCTTACCCAGACGATGGGCTGATTTCCTGATTCCACCATATCTGTTTCGAAATACGCCGACTTCATGTAGTTTGCAGCTACACGGAATTTTGTGGCACTTCTTTAGGCGCATGCGCCACCACGAAAGGCGCGTATTAAAATTCATTCGTCCGTCCGTCTGTGTGTGCGCATAAACAATATGTAACCGCTTGACGAATTGACATGAAATTTGGCTTTGCTCAGTTTAAAACCGGTTTGTCGAGCTATTTAAACTTGAATTTATATCACAATATTTTGAAGACTACTTTGTATGACGATGTACGTGCAATTAGTTTCGGGTCTCCAGAGAAAGTCAATACATACTTATTGAGAGAAAAATTCTTCGAACAAATGTTTTACAAAAGAACAGGCACATTTTTTATCCAATGTCATTTTTCCAGGAGCCTTAAGGTTTTTTTGAGGCACTTAAACGAGAGCTACTCTATATATTTACCAGTGGTTTTCCGAACATATCCGAAGGCAACCAACGCCTGTTATTGCTGATAATAATTAAATAAACCTTCTTCCGACCTGAGTATATTTCGACATGTAAATAAACATATATATGTATGTACTTAATTACAGCGTAATTAATCATACCGTTATAACAGTTACCCTATTAAAATTTATCTTTGCCCCTTTAAAGACAAGAAATAGTGAAAGCGCCAGAATTATCACATTGTTCTTGCTTTCCGTCTTTTAATTTTAAAGCCAGCAAAGGATCTGCAAATGATTCCTATTTATTAAATATAAGCTACTGGTCCTTCACAAGACTGTGAACAAGAAAGTATCGCTCAGGAAGAGCAACCAGTTTGACTCCTAGTGACTTCACGTGTAACAAAGTCATTGGAGAAAAACACTTATTTCTCTTGTTAATTCAAATTGTTTCTGACGTTCCGTCAGTGCGAATTGTGTCTACTTTGCCATGGTTGCTGAGGCTAGATGATATTCAAGTACCAGAAGGTACTGTTGCTAAATGGAACTGCATGGAAAGGGTCCGTACCTAATATTCTCCTTTTGATCCAGGTTAACCTTTTAAAGCCTAGCGGTAACTTTACATACCACCCGCTTAAACATCCAAACATTCTACGTGGTGCTCACATTGCGTTTATGTGTTTTGTACGGATCTCAGAACAACAGCAATTACTTTCCTATACAGAATTAACAGACTGGTTCTTATAACCGAGAAGGAGAGTGTTTACAGCGCGGTACGAACTGGGTCGTTATATATAAAACAGATACGCTTCGTCTTTAAAGGGTTAAACACCAGTTGTACATTTTGTAGCAGTTGCACTTAAAGGGATGGGAAGGTGGTTCTGTCAATATGGTGCCTAAGCAATGGACTGGGCAGCAGGAGAATTTTTCGATTCCCATCGTCGGCGAAGTTTTTGTCTTCCGTACCTTCTCAGGGCTAGCTGTGGGGACACTCAGCCCCCTACCCAAAGGGTACTGAGGATAAAATTTTAGGAATATGGTTCTAACAACTCTCTCTGGCGAGGGTTAAGAATGACTGGTGCTATATCTCCACAAGGAAGCCAAGTTTTCTAGTAACCTGCAGTGCTAGTCCTTTTGGTTCTCCTTGCTTAGAAACCGGCACTGTCTCGATGCAAGTTATGGAAATCACACTACAAACCAAGTACTAATAAAACGTATTCGCCTTCCTCCAGACCCAGGAGGTGAATTTATATTTGATCCGTGTTAGCACGCTCCCATATTAATCTGTAATTAATGCTGGGCAAGTGTCACAAAATATTTGCTCTAATTGTTGAAAACCTTCGGGACAATTCTTGTTACGGGCATAGAAGACCAAATTATTTCAGACCGAAAGAGCCATTGCTTCTGGGCATATTGTCTCATAAAATCGGACTGGTTAAGGTACCGGTATTCGTAGGGCATCCTGTGCTCTGGAGATGAAAACACTTTTTTGTTGTAGCTGGCGGGGTTGATGATTATAGTGCCAGGTAGGTAGACGTCCCTGGTAGCTGCTGGACCACTAGGCATTTGCGTGTTCCTGATCTCGATTTCAGGAAAGTGAAGTGAAGGTGATCGGGTTGCCAGCATAGTTAAGCTGCACTCCTGCGGTGCGGAGCAGCTGCACCCGTCCTCACCACACCTGAAGACACAAGTCACGAATAATCGTGGGCCCTGAGTAACTCGGATTGACTACTTGAAAATTTCGAAGTCATGGGTGTTGATCTTGGCCTATCTTTTCTTAAGGAAGAACGTAGGCTGATGGTGTTTGAAAACGAGAAGCCCAGGACGACGTTTGGGCAGTGAGTGAATGAGAGATTGGAGAGGCTGTAGAAAGTTGTGTAACAGAAGTTCATAAATTCGCTCTTAAAGAAGTGTTGATGAGTTCAAGGGACATGTAGCATGCATGGGTGAGATAAGAAGAACTGCAAACGTCATTTACTCGGAAAACCTCAAGAGCAAATCTAGGGGTAAATAGGAAAAGAGTAAAATGGATCCTAAAGAAATAAGAGTGTGGATTGGATTAAACTTGTTGCAGATAGGCTGAGGTAGTGGGTTTTTGTACACACGACCATGAATCTCCGAGTTATATTCTAGGTGAAATTTTTGTTCACTACTTGATCGACAGCTTCTCCAAATGGAGCATGCTGGAAGGATTTAATTAAAAATCACGAATGCCTTTGTTATAAACTAACAAATGATTTTCGGTGGAGTCGATGTTGTTCGTTTATTGTAAGGTCTGGGCTAGGAAACGTACGACCAAGGAATGGGGTCAGTTAACCGGCAAAAGGCGAAGGTTTTATTCTCCTGCAGAGCAAACAGATCGGCTCTGACGTTTATCCAGCCTTATATTCGAAGGGAATCGGCGACTTTTCGTCTGGATTAAAGCGGCTTTGGCGCAAATGGACCACTCACCTTCTTCTATTGTCGAAGCTAAGAATGCATAAGTCTGTATAGGTCGAAACCATTACTTCCTCCTCCGTCGTAATGGTGGTTCTTCATTAATCGGATTGACAGCGTTAGTATGATAATGGAGTAGTAAAGACATTTTAAAACCAGAATGAGGGGATATACAAAAAGTTACCTAAATGGAGTTCACGTTTTGGAAGAGAAACTCAGGTTACAAAGCAGCAAAGAAAACACAACAGAACAAGGACTGTGTGTCAAGTATTGCTCAGATCGCTACTGGAAGTAGCTTTAAGATACCTTTTGCAAACTGAAAAACGAGCAACAGATTGTGAACTAGCGAACATTGCTTACATTAACTTACATATAGTAGGGTACAGTGTATGTTAAAGTGGAGGCTAAAGAAATCGCTCTCCTTAAGTTGCAAATAAGAATATATTGTTCAAAGCCTTCGTTCCATACTGCTTAGAGAATATAAAATTTCTTTTCCTTTAATTTCTTCAAATATTTACAAAATAACGAAATTACATAAAACTTGTAAATATTAATGAGATATTTGTTTCTTCTTATATAAAAATTTCCATAAGAATTAAAAATCTACAACTTTGATATGAGCTCCACGCCTGTCTGTCGGTGGCGCAACAGCCCAAATCGGGCCTAGGCCGCCTCGCTTTGAGGTTTCTAGATCACACACAATTATACACAATTATACACAATTACACACACGCACACTGCCGGTTGGACTCCTGTCACCAAGTTATCAGCACGTCACAGAGGCCGCTTCCTACACAACACACAATTAACACAAGAGAAGGATATCAGTGTCATAAGTGGGATTCGAACCCGCGATCCCCGCAATCAAGCGGCTCCACGTTCAAGTAGTTCTATTTCATAAACCAAAATCAAATTCGTAATATCCATTCGTACGGGATGTGGCTTCACGACAGTAGGTAACAGGCGCCCGACGTTTAAAGACAACCTTGTAGTCTTATCTTCAAGCGGCGAATTGTCAGAGGTTCTTTTTGGCCGTAAGAAAACATGCGTATTTTGTACGTCTAAACATATTTTCTGGCCTGTACATACAACCAATAATATTATTCTACTGAGCGTGTTAAACATTGTGTAAATATATTAGCTGCATAGGGCCAACGCAATGATTTGCA
Organism: Coptotermes formosanus; assembly: GCA_013340265.1. Lineage (NCBI taxonomy): Eukaryota > Metazoa > Arthropoda > Insecta > Blattodea > Rhinotermitidae > Coptotermes > Coptotermes formosanus. Next base: position 470,906 of record BLKM01000881.1, on the reverse strand, counting down.
AGAGTACCGGAAGTGTGAATGAGTGAGAGGGAATGCTGGATGGTTATTTGAAACTTTCAGGCCAGGGCTAAATATGAAAGAGGTTGAAATAATTTTTTGAAGGACGATGAAGGAGTGAACCATTTTGTAGGATGATCGCAAGCTGTGAAGGTGATCCAAAGGTTTCATTGCTTCTCCCGTTGTACCGTTAGAGAATACAGAGGACGTGGATGGCATAATGCAGACTCACGCTTTTAACTTACTGTGAAAGGTCATACCGCCTAATTCTAATAGCACACAGTGCCGGGTTCGATGTCTGCTTTCTTTGTAGAGTAGATGTTCTCTCAAGGTCCTGTTCTCATTTTCAACCATTTTTAAACACCTCTGTTCTAAAAACAATATTTCTTTTTGCACAGAAAGGCGATGACTGTTGCAGTACATATCTTTGTAGTTTCCATGTATTTAAGCTCATTCTTAAAATTGCAAGGAAAATAATTTTATACGGTGTAAAAGGAATTTCTGTAGTGTGAAGAAGCTTTTGGATCGATGGTTTTAATCCTATCGCAGGTTTGTACCGTTACTAAATGAACGTCAATTTGAATGAGGTACGCAAAGTTTCAAAGAAAACGTGAGGGAAAATACGTGTACATTTCCACTCTTTTCCGGCGCCTTCGCAAAATTGCTTAAAGCGACTATTAGCTTTGTCTTGTCTGTCTGCATGTCCGTCCGCATGGAACAGCTCGGCTGCCACTGGATGGCTTTTCATAAAATTGTATGTTTGAGTATTTTTCGAAAATCTGTCGAGGAAATCCAGGTTTTATTAAAATCAGGCAAGAACAACCGGGTGCTTTACATGAAGACCTACGTACATAATGATACTATCTCGCTCAATTTTTTTAGAATGGGAAATGTTTCAGATGAATATTGTAGATAAGATCAAAACACACATTTTATGTTCGATAACTTTTTTTCCGAAAGTCGTGCTATTTATGAGAGGATGGAAAAAATATGGCAGATGCAGACAGGCCACAGATGGCATTATAATATGGCGCATGCGCTTTGCGTGCTGGAGAACTAAGGTTACAGACACACACTCAGAACATGTAACACTTATTGCTTTTCCGCGGCAAGAATTGTTACATCTTTGCCGTGAAAAAGCAATGTTACTTTATACATACATTGCCTCTGTTGTTAGTTTTGTTTTGATTTGTTTAATGTGTTGACAGTCGCGAAAAACTAGGGCAGCTTTGTCGATTTAAAATCTACACAAAATTTGAGGTCCTTATAGCGGCGCTGCTATTAGAATATTCCTGTCTTCTGCGATGAGACGCCTTGTAAATTTTATACTATAAATACCAAAGTTTCTGAGGCCCTTTTTGCCAGCATTTTTTGTGTTGTCCAAGAAGATCCGTGCTTAAAAGTACCCAAATTGCATAATATTTTGAGGTATGGGTCAAATTCACTCACACTTTATTAGTTTAAGATTCCTTTTAATATTATTATGCTGTCTAGGAGTCCAGAGCTTTCAGGTTTGTGGACTAAATTTTTTGTGTATTTTATTATCTCTCCCATAGGTGCTACATTCCTCGTGTCATCTTATCTTGAATTGGCAGTCCTGTTAATATGTGGTTATAAGCATGTTACACTGCTCAGAATAAGCAATATGTAGTTTAAATAGAGAAATCGAAGGTGTGGAAGCAGATATGTCTGGCACCTGGCACGTTTCTTGCCAGTTAAGTCGTACTGTGTTTTGTACTCTATGGAATGCTAACTAGGTCGTGCAGGAAAGTGTGAAGGCTTGTCGTAGAAACTGAGAGCGACGGGCGACACCCAGCATCACAGCATTTCAAGTCATGCAAAATATTTGTCGTAAGGAGATCCTGACTCTCGGCGTTAAGTGGGTAGTACTCCTGGTTCGTAGTCACGAGGTTCCGGGTTCAAATCTCGGCTCAGAGACCTGATATCATAACTTCTCATGGCTTTCTTTACTGCCTCCAGGTAAATCCTTGATGACACGTCAAATTAGGCCACGATCACTGCCACGTACTGCCACTGTTTATTCTTCACTAATCACATTACCACAGACACTAGAACCCTTGGCCACTCTGCTAGTTAAGTAACTCACAAATAGAAATATTTCTGGGAATTCCTAATCATACAGAAACTGTCATTGGAGGCAGAAGTGAACAAACAGCTGTCCCAGTGTCACTTTTTCCACCACAAATTCCACATACGTTGGTGTGGTACTGAACCGGGGCCTGCGAGGTGACAGGCCTGCATCTAACAGCATGAAAACTGGCACGAACCTTCTGTAAATTAAAAGGCGTTTATGGCATCTGCCATTATTTTCTTGGTAAATGTTAAATCTGGAAGTCCGTCTCTTTGCCACGCCACGCCGGTAGATAATAAATTTCTGTACGGTGACATCTTTTCACAAGGCTTTTTAATGAGGAAGCATTTTCATTATTATAACTTTACAAAACCTACAGGGAAGAGACCACTTGGAAGACCTAGGTATAGGTGGAAGAATAATTAAACTGGAAATTAGATTAGGTTCAGCCTTCAACTTTGAAGAAAGAGGTATTAGGTGAAAGATTGAAAGTTGAAGAACGAGACATAAGATTCAGAGTTTAACCTTGAAGAACGGTGCGTCAAATCCAGGGTTCAACGCCGAATGAAAGAGCCCTTTCGGGGTTCAGTTTTTTAGAAGAAAGGTACTAGTACACGGCTCAACACCGAAGAAGAATGACGAAGTTGGTATCAGGTTCTTACAAGCTTTTGTTGTTGTTGTTTAGACAGGGAAGGAATAACCATGACACAACCTGTCTCCGATCACTAGAAGCAACATTAGCTGATAAAGAGTGACCCATAGAAAAGTAAACGAAACACACATGTCTTCTTATTTGCTTGTAATGACTGACATATTTTCTTAACTGCAGCAAAACTTTACAGCCTTTGTTTCGCGCACTGTCGGAGCTGTGTGCTAGAGTCGATCATCTTCGTGCAGTCAGATGCTGGTGCAGGACTGCATGGTGCGCGTGCACTTCCCAAAATCTTAACGTACATCCTGCTTGTTACCCACTTTGCTTACTTCACTAAGCATGGAGGCTAGTAACACTGTATATGATGGAAAGTATGCTGCTGGACTGAACGTAAGCTAACAAGAAAAAAATTGATCTCGCTGACATTAGGTAATACGACGTATAGCGCATTTCGTGTGCCGTAAACGCTTGCTTTCAAAACTTAGAAATATGTGGTCATATTAACAGAGCAATAGTCGCGCGTACCGCATTAGTTGCTATTCGTATATGTAATTTGGGTAGCTGATTAAATTCGTGGAAAAGAGTCATCCTAGAAGAACAATCAGTCATTCAGCTGGAATGCCTCAGATTTCAAAGCGGTCGAAAGTGCATTAGCTCCTCACAAAGGCCTGCCACAGAGCCCTGTCAAAACTCTGACAAATGCAGTCCACAAATTCGCAGGTTATTATTTTAATATACAGTTGAAAATTATTCCATTAAAATTTAAATTTCAAAGGAAATTTCTTCGGTTTAGACCTTCCGATTGAAATGCCGTACACATTTATCTCCCTGATTTGTGTAACATGTCTCATTCATTCCTTTCTTCTTGTTTTGATCATCCTAATATTTGGTGAAGTTTGGATTATGCAGATTTTTATTATGTACTTTTCTCAGTCGTCCTGTTACTTCCTCCATGTTATTCTCAGCACTTTGCTCTCAGACACATTATGTGTTAAACCCCAGGGAGAGGGACCAATTTTTGAAACTACACAAACAACAGGCAGACATAAACAGTTTTGTACACCTTACTTTTTACGTTGTTAATTGGGGACGGGTGTCAAGCAAGGTGTTCCTTGCGTAACCGCGGGGCTGAGGTTCTTCAAGGGCAACGTGCAGGAAGAACCCACAGTTGTTTTATTCCAGGGTGTATGGGAATTAGGGTGTTGTGTTCTTCAGTGTTGTAATTACATAACTTGTTCTGTTCATCGCAGGCTTAGAAGTCATAACTGAAACAAAAATAGTGCTGCATGGTCTCAATTACGTGATAGCAATGTGGATCAATGGGCAATGAGAGAGTATGCGTATTCTAATATGGCCATCAGTATGCCGGTAATGACAGTCGGGGCGAAGAAGAACACAGCATGGTGGAGAAATAAAGTGGATGTCCGTGCAAAACCGGATATGCGCGAAGAATTTTTATACTCGGTTGGCCAGTTGGTTAATAGAAGGAAAATCGTGTAACCGTAAATTTCGCGGTACGAGAATCCATGGTGGGGACGAGTAACTGCACCAAGTGTTACTGCCAGTACAGTTACGTAGTTGCGATGATCACTGTGACGCACTGCAGGTCGTCTGGACTTTCTGTCAGACTTCTTTATAGTATGACAACCGAAGTGATAAATAAGACATGAAAGTAATAAATACAGATTAATTGGCTGTATTAGACTACATGTAATCTGTGTTCCTATCGGATATGTTTAATTTTGATTAAAATAATTTGTTCATTGTTTAGTAAAATTTTGTTCATGACTACATATTTTAAATTGTATAAAAGAGTAGTTGATATAGAACCGAAGAGAGATATGGGCGTAGGCTGACGGTAAGAAGTAAAAATTCCATATCTACATTTAATATGTTTTGTGAGGTTCTCATGTCAGTGCTTATCTGTAGATTGGTGGACAGTGTTTCGGGGACTATGCTGTCTCCTTTTTCGAAGTAGGACAAGTGACACTTCTAAACAAGTGTTTTCTGACATGTGGAAGCTCCAGATTTTTTTAAGTTTGGCACGTCTTTTGAAGGCTTGCTAAATTCTCGGTCATACACCAACACAAAGGGAATAGGTACAAGTGATATTCAATTGCCAGTACCAGCTATAGGTTAGCCTAGCTTACATGAGAACCACTGCACCACCCTTCTAAATACAATACACAGTGCAGAACAGTAGTTCTTTCCACTCCGTCTCTTTCAGCGTACGCAGAATATTTATCACGGGACGACAGAGTGGCCAGCGATGTTGCGAAGGAAGTATAAGATGATGCGAAATTCAACGCCCTCTCCCCCCGCCTAATTTTATGAACAACTTTATAAAATTTTCTTCAGTCATTACTTTTTAATAATATATTTCAAGTTCCATTCTTCTATTGTCGTTTAACGTAGGGCTGTAATAGTCGGTTTCCTTAAACTTTGTTAAACAACACTGAATATGCCTAGTGCAGAGCTTTGGGCAGATTATGCATTGTGCTTCCATGCTTTGCTATAACAAACATGGCGTGGAGACAACGTTTTACGTACGTATGTATGTGTGTGTGTGAGTGTGTGTGTGTGTGTGTGTGTGTGTGTGTGTGTGTGTGTGTACGTATGTATGGAAGCCCACGTGTATAAGAGATTACCGCTATTAAACGAAATCTGCATCCTGAATAGCAAATACTTCTACCTAATTCTTTAATTTTCTCTGCATTGCAAGTGTGTATAATTTTTAAGAGCACCGTACAAAAGTTCCCATTGTATTAAAGAGAGCTACGTTGACTTTCTTCTTTGTATGACCTTGCGGTTTAATTTGCTATCCAATAAAGTAATTTTACTTAAATATTAGGGTTACTTTCTCACTCTGATACACTTTGCGGTACCCTTCGACCTGTAGCTCGAGGCAGCGTCTGAGATCACTTTCCCTGGATAGCTGTAAATCCACTTGCCAAGCCAGCACGTACTAATCTTGCCACAAACATCTGTTCTGCTGAGCGGAAGCATAGGAATGTTGCGACATTTTGCGGTTATATACGACGAATATTACGCATGGATAATTTTTGCATAAGTAATATACACTATCGAAAATTACAATAACAATAACAATAATAATAATAATTATTATTATTATTATAAAGCACGATATCAAGGAACTACAGAAAACAGCTATATTGGGCACAGCGCACACACTGCGGAAAGTGCTAATGTAGAACCACAAAAGAGTTTAATAGTGAAGGCAGCGCTATATGCACCATTAACAGTACGTGCAGAATAGCTGCGACACTGTATGCCCTAGAAACATGGT